>JASDQU010501784.1:36541-47356 GCA_032191745.1 Picea mariana
AGAAAAAGAAGGCTAAGGGTAAGATTAATCCTAAGCTACTTACTGCTCAAACAGAGATTCAAACACCTGAGAGGAATAATTCTTATCAAGGGAAAGGAAGACTGCCTTACCCTCAACAAAAAGTATCATGTACAAGAACGTGGTTCTTAATCAAACAACATGCGTGTGAATGCGCGTTGAATAGAGACGGAGGGCATGTACACACGGGCTGACCTTGTACAGGCCACGTGTATATCTAAACTCTAAGAAAAATGAAAACAGAGAACCCAAAACCAGGAAGAGACCACTGACATTGATAACCAGGATCCCTTGAAGGCTTGAACACTCTTTTTAACAGAAAAACAAATAATGTAAGGAAAAAATGATAAGGCAAAAACATTCTGAGATAGGACTACTAGGAAACAAGACTCAGATAGAATTCTAGAAAACCCCCTGAGAATGTGTGATTCTGACAGGGAAGAGGATGACTGCCTCTGAAGTTCTCTGAACTCTACACGCTATTGCTACTTCTTCAGTTACCATTCACACGCAAGCTGCAAGAGAGTAGGGCACAATTACACATGTGCATACCTTATGCAGGCCACATGTACCTATGTGGGTCCTGAAAAACACAGTCAAGCAAAATACAGGGAAAGCTGGTATGGAAAACCAGTCTCCCTTCTAGCTCAGACCTTACAAAAACTAAAAGAAAAAACCGGCAAGAAAAACTAGTCTATAAAACTACTGAAAAACTAAATAAAATTCCAGGAACCCTAGAGAGTCTCCCCAGTATGGTTGCCAATTATGTTGTGGGGAAAATCTTCTTATGGACTAGCAAATAGAGTTCAGAATTTGCATGCAGATATGGCCGAAGATAAACTACTTCCTACCTTCATCCCTAGATTTAAATCCGAAGATATGAGTTGGCCTGATGCCAGGTAATCATGTGTGGTGCAATTTAGGGTTATAACATCATCTCTCCCATTTCTCCTTCTATACCCTTCATCTATGTAAATGTTGTAGGAAATAATTCGTTGTATTCATGCAACAACTCAGTAATGCTTTCTACTGTTGGCTCATCCAAGTAGTCTCCAATGATGGCCATTTTGGGATGTTCCATTGTTTCGATGTTAAATTTATTTACCTTGATTGGTGTGGAAATAACTTTGGATTATATGGGTGGTCCCTTCACATCTCTTTCACCTTCTACTTCTTCAATCTGAATGTCACATGAGTCATCTTCGTCTAGTGTTTCCTCCTGTACCTGGTAACATGACAATGGCTCCTTGACTTTCTGCTTATTTTGTTGTTTCTCTTCAGTAATAAGTTCTATTTTCATTTCTTCAATGAATATGAATCCTTTGATCTGTTTCAAGGTTACATGTATGTTGGGGTTCTCATGCTCGAGTGAGAAAGTGATGGTAAAGTTATATTGAAAATTTACCCATGTTGTAGTTCCTTTGCGCAGTTCCTGACCTGTATACCAGTTCACTAGTATGCCTTTTAAAGTGTGAATAAAGTGGTGAGGCCATTACTCTGGTGGTGTCAATTTCCACAATGTTTCTCACTCCTCCAAGTGTTTCGTTGGTATCCCTAGTCCTTCATATCTCCATTGTTTTTTGTTTTTCTGTTCTGCGCCAAACCTTATGCACAGTAATCGCTTACATTGGTACCAATTTGTGATATTATCCTTGTGTGCGCCCCACCATCTCGCGGTTGTGGACTTGAGTGCTAAATCCAGTGCCAGTAGCCTCTGGTTCTCTATTACTTCATCTTCATATAGTGTCAAGAATGTTTCCAAATCATTTAGTCCATGGAAACTGGGTGGTTCTTTGATTTCTATGCCTACCCACTATACTACATGGTCTATTCTTGCACATCTTCTCATGGATACTTTGTGTAGTCTCTACTACCAGTTTTCTAAGCCAGTGTTTGAATCCGTTGAGCATGAAGTAATACTGCACCAATTGAGTAACCCATCTGCAGTTGGGTTTACATAATCCTCCTCACACACAGTTTTTCTATACAACTGGCCGATTTCCTCTAAGTACACGAAAGTGGGTTCTACTAACCTCTCCCCTTCTAATGGGTCTAGTAGTGCTATGACCCTGTAATCTCCAGATTCAAATGTCATTTTTCTTGTATTCAAATTAATTATGGTCTGGTTTTCAAACACCTATTCTAGATCGAGTAGTGTCAGTTATCGTGTTGTGCCATATACTATTTTGATGACTTCAAAATCTACTTTAGTGCACACACCATCAAGATCTACTGTTACTCCTTTTAGTCTCCCTATTGGTAGGACCCTATGTTGGTTTGCTAGTTTTAGTTGGACATTTGAATATCCCAATGCTGGCTCTCCCATGCATTGCCAGGTTTTCCTGGGTATCACATTTACTTCGGATCCTAGGTCAAGTATGATATCTCCCATATTGAAATCCCCAATGTTAGCATTCAATCTAAATTCCCTACTTGTTCTTCCTCTTGTGTGTATATGATTAAAAATTTTCAGTTCTATCTTTTGTTCTATCTCGTTGCTACATTTCTCTAGGACGTTTTGCAATATTTTCACAGATGAAGGATCACTTAACATTTTGATGCATGACTACAAAAATTCTTTCATAATACTTACTTGTCCCTCAAGTGACATTCCTTTGGTATGATCCAATGATGGAAACATTTCATATTTTGGGGCTTCATGGGTTGGTTGCATGGTGGAAGTCGACGTTGTGTCCCTCTTCTGAAATTCTTGTCAGGATTCCTTAAAAGTCTCCTTTTCTTTGGGCATGTCGAACTGCTGCCTTGGTTCAATGTTATTCTTTACCCACTATTATAAGTGGGAAATGGGAAATCCCTCCTACGATCTAGCACTAAGGGTTTTATCATGCATGCATAAATGACCTAAATATTCTTACTTCTTACCATCATCCCATGCCTAAACCCCATTACTCATATGTAAATACAAGGCTCAAGAGATTAAGTTGACATACCATATTTTTCGTGTTTGATGTCGATCTCTTTTCACGCTTGGTCGTTCTTTGACTACAACTCTCCTCCCAATGATAACCTTCATTCACCAAATACAAACAAAGAACTCCAAATGCATTTGATCTATGAACTAATGGGTTAGATATTTAATCAATCATACAATCAATATTCCAATAATGACAATCTCATATGGCAGGATGGGAAAAGAAATTCTTTTATTAACTTCACAATGATACCTTAAAATGATAAAGTCAGCTACTGTTCCTCGATCTTGGTCCTGGGATCCTCTTTCATTGTCTTCCAACTGCTTTTCTCTATACTTATATTTGCACAAGGATGGCTAAAGGTTGGGACAAAGGGAATGCTCAATCGGGTATAGTTTCTTTACTATGATTCTCCTCCTTTCAAATGGGACCCGTAACCCTTCTTTTATAGGCTAGAAGAAGCTAGGTATTTGGTCGAGTGACTGTCCATGCATGGATGAAAGGTTTAGTTAACTTACCCAAAGTTGTGTGTTCCGTCAACAACTTTCTTTTTTCCATGCTTTTGTAGGTACATGCAGGTTGTCTTGGGTTAGCTAGCATGTACACGTGTGCAGTAATGGAGCAGGGCATGTGGGCCTTTATAAAAGGGGCTTTTAAGAAGAGTTGTTCAAGAGTGTTTTGGAAAAGAAGGAATCTGAGAAGGCCCAATGCCAGGTAATCATGTCTGGTGCAAATTAGGGTTATAAAAGATGCCCTCTAATGTGTGAGGTCAGAAGAGAATCTGATGGTCGAAATACATTAAAAATCTTCATGAACGTTCCAAACAAGTGAGCCCAGGGACCAAAAATTGGGAGGCGCCGTGTGCAAAAAAATAATTGTCTCACCGAGGTGGGCATACCCATGCTTGGGATAAAATAAAATCATGGCTACCAATAAAATACACTATAGATCCATGTCAGATAACTATATAAAGTGTAGCTGTGAGAAATACAAAACAGAGCTACATATCAAAATAAAAAATATATACATGTAGAGTATCCATCTTCTAGAAGATGATAAGGCCTAATGGTTGGAGATGAGGTCTTTAGAGCTCGAGCAACAAATTCAAAATATTAAAAAATTAGGTAGGAGTGCAATATGAGTGTATGAATTCACTACCCAGAGGTCTTTGATGGCTCGTCGGTCATGGACTAGAGAATATTGATTATCAAACTAAAGGCTTCATTGAATTCGAACAAAGACTTGATTGCAATTTCGGGATGGCCAGGCATGAGGGAAAGAGATAAATTGCAGAGGGTTCGACTCAGGTTTGGTAAAAAATTTCCTTGGACAATAGCACGAAAAATGATGAGACTCAGGCAACATGGCATTAACATAAGTTTACGAGGCAAGAGGCAATGCAAAATCTCCATATGTTTGGAAGAATAACCAAATGAAGGAGGACACAACTCTATGTAGTGAGAACAACTTCCTAAGGTCGTATTAAATCCCATAGTTTGATGAACAAATGGACAAATGTGCTTTATACAAGGGAGACTCATTATGCTGCCAATACAAAGAAAATACTTTTCCCTTCCTCTTTTTGGGGTATATTTGATTTTTTTTTTGTCTTTTTCAATAATTTTGGAAAAAATAATAAAAGAATGTTACGTTACAAAGGAGGAATGAGTGTTGCAAACATACAAGTTTGAGGCGCAAGGACCAGACTGATGTTCGAAGAAAGAACACTCGGGAAAAATCCATCTTGGGACCAAAGGTGTTAAGATGCAGAGGCAAAGTGCTACAGGGCTTGTGTATAAGGCATGCTTCAGATGGTTTAGTTGAGAGCAACATGGAGTCGGCATTAGACCAAAGACACAGGTATGCAAATGCAGTTAACAAAACACACAATGTTAACGTCCTTTGATGTAAGTTTAACAAGCCCAGAAAAGGTAAGCTCGGTGGTTTTTCATATTTAGAGAGTCTGGAAAATGTAAAAGGAGACTCCACTAGGGTACCTTTTTGAAGGTAGTCTAGTCAATTCGAAAAAGGGGTAAATTACCACCAAAAAGATGTCTATTCAAAACCATTTTAACGAATATGATAAAGACAAGATCACTCAGCCATTTTTTCACTTTTAAGGAGTCTGAAAAAATCTTAACTATGGAATCTGTCAAGAATGTTCTTATGGACCATTTTAACGAGTGTGAAAGAATAAGGTCACTCGACGATCTTTTCAATTTTAGGGAGTTTGAAAAGAGCTTAACTATGGACTTCATGGGGGTTCCTTTTTTGTACATTTAGTCCCTCAGGCCCAAAAAATGGTTAAAATGATACCTGGGGGTACTCTTCTAGAGAACTAATGTTCCTTAGAGTATACCTTTGTTCGTACAATTGACCATTCAGACTGAAAAAGGGGTAAACTGTCTCTGGATAGGTGTGACTTCAAATTTCAGTTTAACGAGCGTGAAAGGCCACAAGATCGCTCGACAATATTTTCATGTTTAAAGGGTATGAAAAGGGCTTAAAAGAAGACCTGTGTAAGGAATGTTCTTCTGGACCAATTTAACGAGTGTGAAGAACAAGGTCACTCGACAATCTTTTCATATTTAGGGAGTCTGAAAAGGGCTTAAAGAAGACTCCAAGGGGGCTACAAATCATGTATGAAACTTGTTTAGGTAGAGCCTGTTGCTAGGCTGAAACCAAAAGTCTCTTCATTAGTCAACTTGGGAAGTCTCCAAAAAGGGAATAAAACACAAACCATGGTGTAAGTCCTCCCGCGGTATAGAAACAGTAGTCATGGCTTCAAGGGTAGCCTTATCTGAAGGCAATTCAAAATTCGAGAAATCACACAAATGAGGGTCGACAGTCCCAACGAGTGAAGTAAACTAACGATACTCCATATGATGATGGAGGTTCTRGCCAGGACTGGTAGAGTCTATCAGCGAAGAGTCACGGGCACAAGGGCTTGAGGATCTACAAACAACGAGATCAGACTCGAAAGGATACTCAAGCCTACTTGGACCAAGAGGGGMAATCAAGGGATCCCATGACCCCATTGGATACACCAATGGATCAATTGTTGATTCCAAGTATCGAGAGGGAACACATGATTTCACCGGTTCCTTCTCAGAAGCAATTAAACACTGAGGATAATATGCCACATAATTAACCCTAACACTCTAACACCGAGGGTCAGAGTCTACACGAATGCTAGGAACATATAAAGGGGTAGTCTAAAATAATGTTGAATTAGGATGGTGATTATCAGATGCCAGCTGATCTATATTGAAAATGATTCCATTGTGAGGGAAATGCATCACCTGGAAGAGCGTAGACACTACAAATTTCATAGCATATACATAATCACACTCGAGAAGCATATTGAAATCTAATGGGCCTTGCGCCATTATAACATCAACAAGGATAGTCTTCCCACCTAATGAAATAGGCAACTGAGGAAGAATCCCCAAATATTCACTAGGAAGTCTATCAAAAGCCAATAGTTCATGCAAATAAGACACAAGCTCAGGAGATCCCAAGACTTTCCAAACCGAGGAGGATAAAATACTTGCAGAGGCTCCTTCATCCACAATACATCGATAAATGTTTATTGAATTAACTTCAACCCTTATTTGAAAAGGTGTGATAGAAGGAAGACGAGGCTTAACAAGGTCATTCCAATCAAAGGAAACCATCCTAGGGCTTGGAGTGGGTGTGCTCAGAATGAGCAGAATGCCCCCATATTCTGAAAGTGTTGAACCAGAAATGATAAAAACATAGTCGGTAGACATGTCACTTCCCAAAAGAAGAGTGGGATCATCTGATGACTGTATCGGCATGACCACTTTTGCAACCAATGGATGAATAGGTTACAGGACTACATGGTCTAAAGGTACCTCACCTCCCAAAAGAGGAGTAGGATCATTCGATGACTGCATTAGCATGACCACTTTCCCAACCAATGGTTGAATAGGCTAAGAGACTACAAGGTCTAAAGTCACCTCACCCCCCAAAAGAGGAGTGGGATCAGTCAATGAATACATCGACATTACCACTTTCTCAACCAATGGTTGAATAGGTTGAGAGACTACAAGGTCTAAAGGCACCTCACTCCCCAAAACAGGAGTGGGATCAATCGATGATTGCATCAGGATGACCACTTGCTCAACCAATGGCTGAATATACTGTGAGAAAACCTTAGAAGACTCAGAATCAGAAGATCTTGCAAGAAAGGACCACAATCTTTGTACCTCTGGAATGTCAGGGCATAAATGAGTAAGGTGATCTCCCTTGCAAAGCTTACAAGGGAACTTAGGCTGAAATCATATACGTCTAGGTTTCTCAATAGAATCAATGCCCCCAACATGACTGGCAGTGGTTGGTTGCACATCTCCAACATGACTTGTAGAGGTTGGTGATGGGTCAATAACATAACTCGTAGAGGCTACATACCTATTGCCAGCATGACTAGCAGGGACTAGACTTTTCCCCCCAGCATGACTTGCAGAGGGTGGGTGATTTCCCCCAGCATAACTTCAAGAGGCTAGGTTTTGGTCTTCAACGTGACCTGCAGAGGTTGTCAACCTATCTCCAACATGATTTGTAGAGGTTGGTGATTTCTTCTTCCTATTATTCCTTTGTCTATTTTGTTTAGACTTCTGGTTACTAGTAACTGTACTTTCACCAGAGGCGGGAGAAGGAGGAGGAGAAGAATTTGTTGAAGGAGAAACATCAATAGGGTGCCCATGACTTAAGGTGCTTAACTAAGAAGTGTCAATAGAATTTGGGACATTTGGAATGGTCGCCAACCAAACCGGTAGTCCCACATTCAACCGAAGAATGTACAAAGTGGCCATCGAAGGGACACCAATGTTTCTGAAGAAGGGAAAAGAACAAGAATCCCCTTGTGAAGGGGATCCTTGGTTTTTCTATTGTTGGGAACTTTATCCATGAAGATCTTATGCATAGTTTCTCCGTTTTCATGATTGTTCAAGTCCGTAAAAGTCTCACACACTGACTCTGTCGAACCATTGTTATCAAAACAATGCCTATAAAGAGGCGGCTCCACGTTTCTAAGTGAAAGACTGAAAATTCCTCTCAATCGGCACAGTGGGAGGTCTACCACCCTCGGTCAGAGACCAAAATCCAAAACTAACTAACTCACTATGGAAAAGTATGGAGCACAGAGCACACACTAAAAGTTCCTAAAGGAAAATCAAGCAAATGACTAACTAGTTGGAAGAACAGTTACACCAACCAACACTAGAGCATCTTACTGGTTCAAGTGCAACTCGAATATAAAGAAACCTCCAGGTATACTCTGAAAAGAATGGCCCAATGTCTTCCCTAGGTATTGCGGTATACCCCTGCAGTCAACTGTGTAAGTCCCTAAAATAAAGGAAACTAGGTTTCCATCTTGTGAACAATCACCAGGCGGGTACGGTTGACAGTCGAGTGGACTGCAATGAGCAGGGTATCAAGCCCGAAACCTATCAAGGGTATTGAAAGAAAGTGTTCCAGAGGATGAATGAGGACCTTGAATGGATTCGAGACCCATGAAGCTCCATGGAAAATGTGATCAACGGAATCCCAAGACAAGTCCTCTATATGCATTATGCACTATGCTTGGTCCGACTTTGGAGGGGTTATCTCCGCTACCTTTCTGCACGCGACCTTGTGTTTAGCCCCTATGTTAGAGGGGGGTCTCGGATAATTTCCATGTTACTAGACTTATACACTCCCTATCACAGACTCTTATGTATGTTTTGAAACCTTGAAGAGTTTCCTCTCCAACCTAAATCGAGTCTCTAGCCTAGACTAGTTGATGAACCCTATAAAACATAAAGTCTAGTTGATTTTAATTCACATTCTTTTTACTGGATTGATTTACTCAAAAGGGTACAGTAGTGCAACTGATGGTGTTAAGACTCTTGCAAAAAATGATGAAACTTATATGAACACTGACAAAGAATGATTAAATTTATTTTTTTCTTTCTTTTTTAAATGCTTTTAAGATGAGAAGAAAACATAACACTATGCTAATTTCTTTTCTTTTTCAAATAACAATGCAAAGAAAATGCCAGGAAAGAAAGAGATCTAACAAACTAAGTTTTTTTAATATATTTTCTTCCAATCAAAGAATAAATAACAAAAGATTCTAAAAGAAACTGATGAATGCATGATTCATGGCCCCCCTCAGCCATGAGGGGGATTTTTTTTTCAAAATGCACCTCATTTTTCTTACAATTTCAAGCTATAAATAAGTTAAAAAAGATAGGAAACAAAAAAAATATTTTAAATGAAAAAGAAATCTATGTTGGAATACAAACTAGGCTAAAACTGCTTATGACAGAGACCAGAAAGAAAGAAGAAAAACCTGGGAAGTAAAAACTTGACAGGGAAGAGGATGACTACCTCCTCAAAAGTTTCTAGACAGACACACGACTGTCACTTCAACAGCCAGTGTATGCACGTGGGCTGCCCAAAGACAAGATGCGTATGCACATGTGTAGGCCCACTACAGGTCATGTGTGCCTCTGTTTCTCCTCAAAATATGCAAGACAAGCGACTAAGCTTAGGTAGGGAGTACTAGTATTCAAAACCAGAATCCATTGAAGACACAGAAACTTACTTTGATAGAAAAAGATGCAAGGAAAAAGTTGATCTGAGGTTTTTACCTGACTATGGACTATTCAATCAGAGACCTAGAAGGACCTAGAAGATCTCTGAGAAGGATCACTTTTGTAGGGGAGAGGATGACTTCCTCTTCCTGAGAAGGATTACCTGGGTTCTCAGACACGTAGCTAGCACTTCATGAGCAAGCGTATGCACGTGGGTTGTGTGAAGGTAGAGAGCATGTACACACATGCAGGCCTTATATAGGCCATGTGTACCTCTATGAATCTCGAAAAGAAAATGCATTCAAGCAAAGAAAGCAGGGAGTATTGGTATGGAAGACCAGAATCCCTACTAGCTCAGACTCTTGCAAAAACTCAGAAAAAAGGTTATGAAACCAATTTAAAACTACCAAAAAGTATCCCCAGAAAACCCAAGAGATCCCCAGTATGGTCGCCAATTTTGTTGTGGGTGGGAAATCCCTCCTATGGACTAGCACTAAGGGTTTTATCATGCCTGTAGAAATGACCTAAATATTCTTACTTTTTACCATCATCCCATGCCTAAACCCCACTACTCATATGTAAATACAAGGCTCAAAAGATTAAGTTGACATGCCTTATTTTTCATGTTTGATGTCAATCTCTTTTCATGCTTGGTCATTCTTTGACTGCAACTCTCCTCCCAATGCTGACCTACATTCCCCAAAGACAAACAAATAAATCCACACGCATTTGATCTATGAACTAATGGGTTAGAGACTTAATCAATCATACAATCAATATTCCAATAATGACAATCTCATATGGCGGGACGGGAAAAGAAATTATTTTATTAACTTCAAAATGATACCTTACAATGATAAAGTCGGATACTGCTCCTTGATCCTGGTCCTGGGCTCCTCTTTCATTGTCTTCCAACTGCTTTTCTCTATACTTCTCTTTGCACAAGGATGGATAAAGGTTGGGACAAAGGGAATGCTCAATCGGGTATAGTTTCTTTACTATGATTTTTCTCCTTTCAAATGGGACCTGTAACCCTTATTTTATAGGCTAGAAGAAGCTAGGTATTTGGTTGAGTGACCAACCATGCATGGACGAAAGGTTTAGTTAACTTACCCAAAGTTGTGTGTTCTATCAGTAGCTTTCCTTTTTCCGTGCTTTTGTAGGTACACGTGGGCTATCTTGGCTCAACTAGCATGTACTTGCATGCAGTAATGCAGCAGGGCATGTGGGACTTTATAAAGGGGGTTTTTAAGAAGAGTTGT
>JASDQU010501785.1:4302-15593 GCA_032191745.1 Picea mariana
CCCGCTCGCCCCTCGCCTCTCTCTATTTTTCATAATTTGAAAACCCCTTTTACGAATGAATGTGATAATATATTGGTCAACAAAGTGATACCCCTGTGGTTATACATCATAGTAATATTAAAACATGTGGGTTAGTCTTCCTATGGTCAACTAGATAGAGGGATTCTTGAGCTCAACATAATCTGAAGTCATGATTAATGTATCTATAACCCACTATCTCCTATTTAATTTTAAAAATTAATTTCTCTGAATAAAAGGAAGATTGAAAGGCATAAAAATCATGTCAAAATTGCGTGTGTTTCATTTCTAGAGGCATCCATCTTGATATCAAAGTCACTTTGAATGTAAGTAAGTCCAGTATATGAACAATAAAAATTAGACACGTAATCTTTTTGAATGTTGTTTACTACACATGTTCTTAAATAGAATAGACTTAGTCATAGCCAAGGTATTTTTCAAATATTATACCAAAGGATAGCATTCTATGCGATTATTTCATATTGAAAAAATTATATATATATATATATATATATATTCAATAAAAATGCATACACCTTACTACTGAAACTTGTGAATTTTGGTAAATATTATCAATATAACCATATTCTCTGTAAAACATAAACGAAAACGACTAATTGTCAAATGTATTTTTGAAAACAAAAATGCCAAAAAATAGTCAATTGTAAAAAATTCACTCCTAAAAAATACCCTAGATCACTTATAGCTCAATGCATTAGGAGGGTGTACAATGTGCAAAAACTTTGAAAAATCCTTTGTTAGATAACTTACCATTTCATTGAAAATTTGTAGGTCATGAATGTTCATTGGTGGTGTCTAGTTCACCTCTTGATTTGCATTGCATGCATGTTGTCTTCATCGTCATTATCCTACTCCATTTTGAGAAATCCAATCACCATAAAGTTTGGCAAAAGTCTATGATATGATCTTAAGCTAATCATTTGTTACACCCCGATGTGTGTGTGGGTACTGTGCAAGATTTTTTGGTTGTCTTTGATGGTAGATGTTATTATCAATTATGGATCATTGAATCTTCACTTAATATTACTAGAAGTTTCTTACAAGTATCATCCTCCATGGATAATTATTGAAGTTTTCCTAGGTAGCTAGTTGTTGTTTGATCGTACCTTGGTAATGGGTGATGTGTTTCCTTTCAATAATTATTATTAAGCTTTGTATTATGTGTCAACTACCCTCTTGGTAGTCCTCTTGTTGGAAATTTACTTACCACAGGACATATGTGTGAATTGAAGAATATATCCTTGATGATGGGTGATCCTTATTGAATATGATGTTTATATGATGAAAGTGTTATGATGTGTTGATGTCTTAGTCCAGCTAATAGGAAGTGGTTTCCTAGACTCACCAATTTTCCCTTTTTCTTATTTCTATGAGTGATTGAGTATTATGGACCTTGACACCTATGTGATTGTCTAGATTATGATGAGTATTGAAATTTCTTAATGTCACCATTAAATATTTTGGCTAATGGCATGAAGTATTGGTTAATATTGGATGATTATTAGCATGATTAGTACTTGATAATATGGTTGATATTGTATGAAAATGTTGTTTAACATGATTGTTGATGTGTTGATGATGATATTGCATGAAGCATTGGTATTCTTAATTATGGTTGTGTAGTAATGATGACATTTGATGATGCTTTAATATGAAGCATCCTTGTTCTTATATGATTGATGATGTGTACATGCATTGGATCCCTTTCCATTAATATGGATCATATTATAATTTATGATATATGTCTATGTTGGATGCTTTGTTATGATGTATATAGGTAAATACTGCCCTATTATTGATATATTCCATAGCATGCTAAGATTGATTAATGTCGATGATGTTCTGTATACATATGTATCTTGGATGGATGAATTTGTTGTAGGTTCATTCCCTAGTGTACAATGGGAGAATTCACTCAAGGGACATTCTCTTGAATCAATGAGGTTGATTATCATAGTCAACTGCCTAAGAAGATTGGGAAATGGGAAAATACTTGTGAAAAGACCTCCAAATTTAACTTGGGAAAATGGTAGAAGGGGGAAAGGATTGTATTTCACTTTTAACTTATTTGGACAATTGTAAATTCACCCTCAAACCCAAATTCTCCTTTTCATGTAAAAAGGAATTCCAAGAGACAAATTTTGAGAAGATGTTATGTTAAGATGGATTATTAAAGTAGTCTCTTGCTTATTGTTGAAGGGTTGTCTCATGAGGAAATTCTTTGTGGAACTTAGTATTGTTGATGCACTTGTGTTATGATAATGGTGAGTTAGGCATAATTTTTCATATATCAACTAGGACTGTGCGGATTAAGGGATTGTGAGAATACCTACATTGTAAGGAGGTACTAAATCTTAATATACTTGTCTCCTTGCACAGTTTTTCATTTGGGCCCAAATTGTTGGAAACCAATGTTGTTGTGGTTGTGATCACAAACTAAAGGTGTTAGTAAGATCCTTGTAAAAAAGGATACCACTATTTTTATGGTTGTGATCACCAGCTAAATGTAGTAGTAAGATCCTTATTGGAAGGGGGCCAACATTGCCATTGTGGTTGCAATCATTATATGAAGGTTATAGTAAGAACCCTAAAAACCATAATTCCATAGGATTTGGAGGTGACAAAAGTCAAGGAGTCTCTCCACCACACCTAAGTTGATTATTGAAATCGTGTTTGATTTACCCTTGAGTAGTTGGGTTAGTTTCTTGACAGTTAATATGAGTTGTGATTTCCCTTATCTCATTGATATTGATTCTTTTTTAGAGAGAAAAACTTGTGAAGGTGGTTGCTTTGGTTCGAAGTAAAACTAAACCTTGGTGGATCTATGTGCCCATTATCACCACTTTCATTGAATACTAGTTTGTGGTATTTGGTTAAATATTGGTTGAATACTTCTAGGAGATGAACGTTACATGGATATTTGTGTTTAAGTATTTAATTTGTGCAATGATAGTTTTTTTGGATGGATGATATAGTTGCATGTCCCTTATTGGCATTTTGTAATGTACCTCAATTTTGCCATAAAAAAACAATTTCTATGGGACATTAATCTCCAATTTCATTTAATAGATTTGTTGATGAGAGGAGGTAATCTTGATTCCTATTATAAATCTCTGTGAGGTATCTTATGTTCTGACTACCATACGGTGACATTTATACACCAGTCTAAATTTACTTTGAACATAAAACTTATATGGATAAATTCACCATAATTCTAACAATTCCCTTCACTCTCAAACTACTCTCATATATATATATATATATATATATATATAGTATACTAGACTTAGGACTTATAGTCCAAATCTCTCCTTTAAACATGATTTTATATGCTTGCGTGCAAGACTATCTCATTTGACCTTGATATAACAATCATATACCACATATAAAACAATGGGGTTGGGAATAAACCCCTTAGCAGAATATAAGTGGCTTAATAAAATATGCTTGGCATCATTTGGTATGGTCCAATCATTAAATGGGTTCCCTTATGAATTATTCATAGTTAGTGATATTTCGGTCACCATTTACATTAAAGTTCAGGTAATGAAACTCCACACTAATCCTCGTTTAACTCTGTCTTTACTAAGCGATGCTTCAATGAAGTCTTCATTTGAACGATAAGTTAACTGATGCAAAACAGTTGTAGTTAACGTGTCCCAACTAGTCATTTCACGAAGGGATTGTCATTAACTTCGCGTGTTCTTGATATGAGAAGAAGGGTGTACTTGTCATAAAGGAGTTAAGGCTCTCCTCCTGTGATTAATGGAGGTCCTGATGAGAAAGTTTTTATGGTTTTCACCTGACCCTTCCTCCAATCTAGATGCGCCAACTCGGCCCCATCACATGGCCAGACCATCCTTCGTACCCTCAGCAGTTAATCATGTAGCAAGAGCTCCTCTTAGGGTTCAGTGAGTTTCTAT
Organism: Picea mariana; assembly: GCA_032191745.1. NCBI lineage: Eukaryota > Viridiplantae > Streptophyta > Pinopsida > Pinales > Pinaceae > Picea > Picea mariana. The sequence continues at coordinate 8,265 of JASDQU010501785.1, forward strand.
TGTCATTGTGAAGCCCTTTGAAATGGCTCTGCGTGTTATTTCCTCAGCAGGGGAGACTGTCGACTTGGAGGATGTTAACTGGTGGAATAGACAACTCTATCTGTCTTCCCTAGTAATTTTAAGATGTTATTATGATTTAAATAATAGAGCGGAACTTCGAGATTTTGTTACAGTGGAAGCAATATTCGTTCTGTAACTCTTATTATAATTTTTAAATTAATTCTCCCCTTATCGCTATCCCTTGTAACTTTCTAGATTGTTCCCGCTCTTGGATAAGTTGGATTATTTGGTTGTTTCATTCTCAATTGCTCTGAAGGTCTCAACATTCCACCTCCTTGTTCCAATTCAGACATTTTTCTCCTGCATAGTTTTTTTGTGTGTATTTCCAAACTCAAGGTTTTATTATTTTCCTTGTTATCATTATGCTCCATGATCTCTCTGTTGATGTGTGTCGAGGCCTGATGTTGAACTTTGGTGTGGCTACGTGGGGTTTATTCTAGAGTTGAATGTTCATACTGTGTATAGCATATTATACTAGATTTCTTTCTTTCTCTTTGTAAAGGATGAATCCACGCTTCTGTATTTTTCCATCAGTCATTTAGTTGGTCCTTACGAATATAATACTTCCTTAATGGCTATTTCAATTCTTGTCTGGTAAGATTAAAAATGTGACTTCTATGGGTTTTTTTTTCGAGCAATTTATTAAAATACTCTACGGCATATAATGTTGAGTTTGTAGAACTTCTTGGATTAAGTAGGTCTCTTACTATCATTAGCGTTGCCCGAGGGTAGTTTACACCATTGAAGTCTGGTAAAATTCAGCAGGAGGTTAACTCGCTATTTATCGTTGATTTATAAGTACCCCTAAAAATATAGTCAGTCGGTTCAGAGAATATTTTAATCTCAACTTTTACATATAGCATTTTTTCTAAGTGTAACGTTTACCCTATGCCTTCGGCCTGCTCGCATGGAATGTCTTATACGATTTGTATTTTAAAATGTTAGCATTGTTGTTTGTTTCATTTCATAAAGAGAATGATTATATGTTTTGGTGCCAACACTAATGATGGGATCCTGTTGATGCGAGGTACCCATCAGGAAAAACTTGGACCACCCTCCCCTTGGCCTGGAACATATATCCAACCAGAATGCAACAAGGGAAGGACACTGGGTCTCCAACCCATAAGTTAAGTGTCGTTCTAGAATAAACTATTACTATCTTTGATCATTCTATTGAAAGTTTCATTTTCCTTACTCTCATTGTATTTTACTAATGTTTAAAATGGTAATTCTTTGCAGAGATTTTGTTCATGCATAATTCTGGTTGTCGGCTCCTATCCTTCATGCAAAAGGTATTCGGGTTCCGTGCCCAGTAAATCTCATACTTAGCTTTCCTGGTTCTAGGAATGAAGGCCATGGTTCCATTCCATTTTTCTCATTAATATGTGAAGTTTTGTCATGATTTATATATCGGTTGGTTGAAGAGTAATCCTATTTTCATGTCGATATCTAAGAATGAAGTAATTGCGTAAGGTTGGACACACTTGGATTTTTGGTCTGTTTGGATTTGTATAACAACTTTAAGGTTTAATTCATAGGATTTTTATTCTTGAATACTTATATCTAGAATCCAAAGGTTTTAAGCGAAATTAAATCCAGTCTTAATGGTACTGTGGTTCTTTATTTTACCTAGATTGTTTATAAAGAAGGAAGATCATCCTGTATACTTCCAAAAAGTATGTGTTCTCGGTTCTATTTTGTTACTTCTGTATTATTATGTTCAGAAGCTTCGTTACAGTCAATGGAACTATCGATTTCTTTTAATCCCTATTTATCTTTTCTAGAAATCCTATGAAGACTAATTAAACTATTTGTCTTCCATTATATTTGAACACCTGTTGGAATTGAAATTGGAAAACCTACAGGCATGTATGTATGAAATTAACTTACAAACTTCCAAAACTTGTATTTCTTCAATTCGAATCACAACGAAGTTGAAAATAGAATATTTAAACTTTTGTATAGGTATTAGGTATAAATAATTATATATAAATATATAGGTACATAACCCTATACGAATGTTTATTCTTTCCATGCATCGATTTTATAGTACTGTTATTACTCTTTAAAACTCATTACAGTAATATGCGAATGTCTAAATAATTGGTTCTTGTATACCTTTTAGTAATTTCCGAAGTCGAAGATACAGTAAAAAGACTCCTTTGAATTGATTTTCTTGTACTTATAAAAAACACAGGGTTCCTACTATCCAAAATTGGAAGTCGGTCTGATTTTATTTAAACTAGAAGTATGCTAGCATATTCACAAAGATTTTNTATATATATATATATATATATATATATATATATATATACAGGAAGTTTTATTCAAAGATAAAATTAACACTTGTAGGGGTTTATTCTATGTTTTTTCCATCCATTTGTAGTTTAACTCTCAGCTATAATTCCCACGGTATTATACTAGATCTACTCTTTCAGTGATTTACATCAAAGCGATTCTTAATTAAAAGGAAAATCATCAGAAATAATTTACCCAGTAATATATAGATGTATTCTGGAAGCCATTTAAAACAAGAGATATATAACCAGAAAAGAGTAGATGAACATATATGAACCAGTTTGTTGAAAGACAAAGGGAACAGCCCCATTCCTCCCAACCTTAGAACAGAATAGCCAAAGTCACTTGTTCCATTCACCCCCTAGCCTGACCATGAATCCATGAGGGAAAACTCAGAACTCCACCTTAGCAATAGTCCTTTCGCTTCAACAACTTCTCCTTGCCTCACACTCAGAAAAACAATGTTCATAACAGCAAGAGATAGATTTCCTTTTCCCTAGCATACTAGGCAATGTCCTGCCTCCTCCCATATGCTATATATCAAAAGCCATTTTTGCCTAGGTGTTTTTCCCCCCTTGGGAATTTTCGCAACTTTCCAAATCCCTGATTTTTAGGGGCTTCCCCTAGCCAAATTCTTGATTTTCCACTTGTAACAATCATCCCTGAGGTAGTTCCAACATGTTCCCCACTCATGGACTCATGATCAACTGATTTTAACATGGCTACTCGATTTGTCCATCAACAATAATTATAAAATATTTTGTTTCATACAAGTGTCATAGTCAAATAGTTAGTTGGGTCAAATCAGATCTATGCCCAACAGTCATAATTATCAATTACAATTAACTAAATTCGAAATTTGAAATTGCCATAAATGGAAAAAAAATTCCAATTTTGAATTTACTAAAAACAGAAATAATTTCCTAAGAAATTTCAAATTCAAAAATAATTTATTTATGGGGATGTTACATCCTTTCCCCCTTCAATAAAACATTGTCCTCAGTGTTCGTTCCTTTTTTGGAACAAGATTGAATGAGATTTCTTCAAATCTCCCTCCAACTCCCAAGTGGCCTCCCGAGGGCTAAAGTGGTTCCATTGCACTTTTACCTGGGTGACGGCTCTGTTCCAAAGTGTTATTTCTCTCATGTCCAGAATGCACAGAGGTTCCTCTTGGAACTCGCCTTCTGGTTCCACCTGCACCAAGTTCCAATCGATGATATGAGTAGGGTCATGAACATAATTCTTTAACAAAGAAACATGAAATACATTATGAATTTTTAGATTGGCAGTAAGTGCAAGTTGGTATGCTACGGGTCCAATTCGAGGTAAGATATTGAAAGGCCCACAAAACCTGGGTGCCAAGTTGGAACAGTTCCCTAGCTTTAATGAACTTTTCTAGGCTTTGACTTTTAAATAGATGTGGTCTCCCACTTGAAATTCCAAGTGTCTACTTTTCTGGTCCGTGTAACATTTTTTTCTATCATGTGCCTCCTTTAAGTTCTAATGTACTTTTCTTACTGTGCTCTCCATTTCCTCGAGCATCTCTAGTCCAACCATGATTCTTTCAACTGGGTTATCCCAACTAGATGGAGTCATACACTTTATGTCGTACAGTACCTCAAAGGGGATCATTTTAGCCGAAGTTTGGTACCCATTGTTGTATGCATATTCTACCAAGTGCAGGTAGTCTTCCCACTTGCTTGGTTTTTTTATTACGTACATTCGGAGCATATCTTCTATGATTTGGTTTGTTCATTCATTTTTTCCATCCGTTAGTGGATGATAACTCATGCTGAAATTCAAGTTAGTATTTAACCCTGCAAACAATTCTTTCCAAAAAGAAGATGTAAATTTTACGTCTCTATCTGAAATCACCATTTTAGAAATACCATGCAGTCTAAAAATTTCTTTCATGAATATTTCAGCGATGTTAATAGCTTTAAAATTAGACTTTACATGAATAAAGTATGCAGACTTACAAAGTTTATCGATTATCACCATAATTGAATCATTATGTTTCTGAGTTCTAGACAAACCTGTAATAAAGTCCAGCGATATAGTCTCCCATTTCCATTTTGGCACAGGTAAGCGTTGCAACAGGTCGGCTGGATGTTGGTGTTCGGCTTTTACCTGCTGACAATCTTGACACTTAGCTAAGTATTCTATTGTTTCGCCCTTCATATTAGGCCAATAAAATAACTTTTGTAGTGTTGTTATCATTTTCTGGTATCCTGGATGACCAGAATATGGTTTCTTATGAACTTCATCCAAAACTATTGACTTTAATTCTACCGAATATGGTATGTATATTATGTTTTTAAATCGTAGTAGACCATTTTTGTCCAAACTCAGATCTGTTTTGTCTAAATTTTCTATAGTGTTTTGTAATTCTGCCACTGTTTGAGTGTAATTTTCGTCGTTATTACCTGCAGTCTTTATCCTCTGTTCAAGATCACTTTATGCCCTACTAATGTTTATTTCAAACAACCCATGAACTCTTTTGCTTAAAGAATCAACTACTTTATTTTCCTTACCCTTGATATGTCTTACCTCAAAGTCAAATTCGCTCAAGAAGGCTAGCCATCTTGCTTGCCCTGCATTAAGGTCCGACTGACTAAACAAAAATTTCACACCACTATTGTCAGTCAAAAGAAGAAACTTTATACCCATTATGTAGTGCTGCCACATCTTTAAGGTGTGTATTACAGATGCCAACTCTAAGTCATGAGTGACATAGTTTCGTTCATGTTCCTTTAGTTTTCGGGACTTGTAGCAAATAATGTGCCCTTCTTGAGTTAGGACACCACCTAGTCCTACTTTACTTGCTTCTACACAGACGGTGAAGTCTTTCTCTGGATATTCTACCTTTAAAATGGGTGTGTTCGTTAATAATTACTTTAACTTATTAAAATTGTCTTCACATTTATGTGACCAGTTAAAATTGGTTCCCTTCTTTTGTAGTGATGTGATAGGGTATGCAATTTTGGAAAATCCTTTTATAAATCTGTGGTAATATCTGGTGATTCCCATGAATGACCGGATGTCCGCTACGTCCTTAGGGATCAGCCATTCTATGATGGCTCTTATTTTCTCAGGATCGACTACAATGCCTTCTGCATATATTACATGTCCTAGGTATTGTATTTTCTTCTGATAAAAGTCACATTTATCGAATTTAGCATACAGTTTATGCTTCCTTAAGGTTTGTAAAACTATCCTTAAGTGTTCTTCATGTTCTTCTTCTATTTTAGAATATACTAGAATGTCGTCAATAAATACCAACACAAACCTGTCCAAGTACTAACTGAAAATACTATTCATTAAACACATAAACGTGGTTAGTGCGTTAGTGAGTCCAAATGGTATAACAACACATTCGTAATGTTCATATCTCGTTCGAAAAGTTGTTTTACTTATGTCCTCATCTTTTATCCTAACCTAGTGGTAACCGGATCGTAAATCCAATTTCGAGAAAATCTTTTCCCCACCTACTTGATCGAACAGATCATTTATCCTAGGTAAGGGGTACTTGTTATTAATATTCATTTTATTTTATTGTCTGTAGTCGATGCATAATCTTAGAGTTTTGTCTTTCTTTTTCACAAAGAGGATTGGTGCTCCCCATGGTGAAACACTCGATCGGATATATTCTCTGTCCAATAATTCCTGTAGTTGCATTTTTAGTTCTGTTAATTCCGGCAAACTCATTCGGTAAGATGCTTTAGAGATAGGGGTTGAACCAGGTAGTAGGTAGATAGAAAATTCTATCTCCCTCCTTGGGGGTAATTTAGGTATTTCATCTACAAACGTGTCTCTCAAAACATGCAGAACGAAAAAATCCTCCAATTTGGGTTTATTTTCTTTTTCTAACAGGTTTGTTACTTGGATGGCATAAACTTGACACCCCTTTCTCATGCATTTCTTGAATTGCATTGTTGAAATCTATCTAGCTAAGACTGGTTTTTGTATACCTTGAACTGTCCTAGCAGTGTCGTTTTCATCTTTATACTTGAGTGATTTTTCATAACAATCTAACAATGTTTTATGCTTCTCTAACAAATCCATTCTGATAATTACGTCGTAAGACCCTAACGGTAGAATGTTCAAATTTGTCTTTATGTTTTGACCACCTAAACTGAACTCATAATCAGAAATAAAGTTGATGACTTTTCTTTTCATTCCTGTTGCTATTTGTACCAACCAAGATTTTGCATGTCTTGATTTCTTAAGCTTATTTGACTCCACAATGCCAGGAGTGATATAACTCAATGTAGCTCTAGGATCAATTAAAACAGAAATACGAGTGTTACTGATTTTACCTTTGAATTCCACCATAGAGGACTAGTGGTTAGCTTGTCGGCTATCCACGGTTGCATTTATTCGATGCAAGCTTCTACCTACATCCCCCACCGTAGAGGCTTCCTATAGATTGTGAACAATAGTTTTGGTTGCTGAAATCAAATGTGGACAGTTCCTCTTTAGATGAGGTTCTCCACATTCCCATCATTTTAATGGTTCACGGGCGTTGTCCCCAAACTTCTTTGTTCCCAAATTTATCGGTTTACCACCTTATTGAGTGTTTGGATTGTTGGAGTGAAAATATTTCCTTGGAAATCTTTTTTCGACGTTCCTATAAGGAGCTAGCTGGTATCCCTTCTTACATTGGTTCATTCGGTCTTGTTTCTTGTATTTCCAAGCCTTTGGAAATTATGACCATTGTTTGTATTGGTTGTAACATATTCGGGCTTTTTTGCATACTTCACTCAAGGATTTGGGATTATCAAATTCGATTATGTCCTTATAGGACTATGGTAAACAACTTAGGAACCGCTATATTTTCACTTTATCTTCCCGGATATAAGGTATGAACCTTAGTAATTTCAGGAATTTGTTTATCAGATCTTCTATAGACATTTGACCAAGTCGTAGCTCATAAAATTATTTGGTTTTTATTTCATAGTAAGTTTTAGA
>JASDQU010501785.1:21778-38192 GCA_032191745.1 Picea mariana
TTTTTTTTTTTTTTTCTAACAGTTTATTAAAATACCCTACGGCATATAATGTTGAGATTGTAGAACTTCTTCAATTAAGTAGGTCTCTTACTGTCATTAGCATTGCCTGCGGGTAGTTTACGCCATTGAAGTCTGGTAAAATTTAGCAGGAGATTAACTCTGTATTTATCGTTGATTTATAAGTACCCCTAAAAATATAGTCAGTCGATTCAGGGAAGATTTTAATCTCAAATTTTACGTATATCATTTGTTCTATGTGTGTTTACCCTATGCCTTTGGCCTGCTTGCATAGCATGTCTTATATGATTTGTATTTTAAAATGATGGGACCATGTTGATGTGAGGTACCCATCACGAAAACCTTGGACCACTCTCCCCTCTCCCTGGAACGTCTATCCAACCAGAACACGACAAGGGAAGGACACCGAGTCTCCAAGACATAAGTTAAGTGTCATTCTTGAATAAACTATTACTATCTTTGATCATTCTTTTGAATGTTTCATTCTCATTCCTCTCATTGTATCTTACTAATGTTTAAAAGGGTAATTCTTTGCAGAGATTTCGATCGTGCATAATTCTGGATGGTTTCTATCCTTCGCGCAAAAGGTATTCGGGTTTTGTTCCCAGTAACTCTAAGACTTAGCTTTCCTAGTTCTAGGAATGAAGGCCATGGTTCCATTCTCGTTTTCTCATTAATATGTGAAGTTCTGTCCTGATTTCTATATCGTTTGGTTGAAGAGTAATCCTATTTTCATGTCGATATCTCCCTGTTGGAACAGAATGCAGTAATTGCATAAGGTTGTACACACTTGGATTTTTGGTCTGTTTGGATTTGTATAACAAATTTAAGGTTTAATTCACAAGATTTTTATTCTTGAACACTTGTATCTAGAATCCAAAGGTTTTAAGAGAAATTAAATCCAGTCTTAATGGTACTATGTTTCTTTATTTTACCTAGATTGTTTATAAAGATGACATATCAGCCTGTATACTTCCATAAAGTATGTCCTCCCAGTTCTGTTTTGTTACTTTTGTATTATTATGTTCAGAATCTTCGTTACAATCAATGGAACTATCGTTTTATTTGAATCCCTGATTATCTTTTCCAGAAATCCTATGAAGACTAATTAGACTGTTTGTATTCCATTATATTTGAACGCCCGCTGGAATTGAAATCGAAAAACCTACAGGCATGTATGTATGAAATTAACTTACAAACTTCTAGAACTTGTATTTCTTCAACTCGAAACACAACAAAGTCGAAAATAGAATATTTAAACTTCTGCACAGGTATTAAGTATACATAATTATATATAAATATATAGGTACATAACCCTATACGAATGTTTATTCTTGTCATGCATCGATATTATAGTAGTGTTATTACTCTGTAAAACTCATTACAGTAATATGTGAATTTATAAATAATTGGTTCTTGTATACCTTTCAGTAATTTGTGAAGTCGAAGATACAGTAAAAAGACTCCTTCGAATTGATTTTCTTGTACTTATAAAAAACACAGGGTTCCTACTATATGAAATTGGAAGTAGGTCTAATTTTGTTTAAACTAGAAGTATTCTAGCGTATTCACAAAGATTCTGATTCTACTCATAACTAGCATATATATATATATATATATATATATATAAACTACGAATGGATGGAACAAACATAGAATAAACCCCTACAAGTGTTAATTTTATGCTTCGAATAAAACTGCCTGTATATATATATACAGACAGTTTTATTCGAAGCATAAAATTAACACTTGTAGGGGTTTATTCTATGTTTGTATATATACAGGCAGTTTTATTCGAAGCATAAAATTAACACTTGTAGGGGTTTATTCTATGTTTGTTCCATCCATTCGTAGTTTAAATCTCAGCCATAATTCCCACAATATTATACTATCTCTACTCTTTCAGTCATTTACATCAAAGTGATTCTTAATTAAAAGGAAAATCATTAGAAATAATTTACCCATTAATATATAGATGTATTCTGGAAGCCATTTAAAACAAGAGATATATAACCAGAAAAGAGTAGATGAACATATCTGAACTAGTTTGTTGAAAGACAAAGGGAACAACCACATTCCTCCCAACCTTAGAATGGAACAACAAAAGTCACTTGTTCCATTCACCCCCTAGTCTAACCATGAATCCATGAGGGAAAACTCAAAACTCCACCTCAGCAATAGTCCTTCCGCTTCAGCAACTTCTCCTTGCCTCACACTAAGAAAACCAGTGTTCATAACAACAAGAGATAAATTTCTTTTTCCTCATAATATAAGGCATTGTCCTGCCTCCTCCCATATGTTATATATCAAAAGCCATTTTTGCCTAGGTCTTTTTCCCCCTTGGGAATTTTTGCAGCTTTCCAAATCCCTAATTTCTCAGGGGCTGCCCATGGCCAAATTCTTTATTTTCCACTTGTAACAATAATCCATGAGGTAGTTCCAACATGTTCCCCACTCATGGAGTCATGGTCAGTTGATTTTAACATGGTTGTTCCATTTGTCCATCAGCAATAATTATAAAATATTTTGTTTCATACAAGTGTCATAGTCAAATAGTTAGTATGGTCAAATCAGATCTCTTCCCAACAGTTATAATTATCAATTACAATTAACTAAATTCGGAATTTGGAATTGCCATAAATGGAAAAAAAATTCCAATTTCGAATTTACCAAAAACGGAAATAATTTCCTAAGAAATTTCAAATTCAAAAATAATTTATTTTTTGGGATGTTACACATTTTTTAGGATATTTTTTGTTAATTTTAGAGTATTTATTAAGTTTCTTTTCAATTTGTTGGATAACAATAACATAGGTAGGATCACTGAGAGAAACACAATCACAAGATACACAACATTTATCCTAGGAAACCCTCATGGAGAAGAAAACCGAAAAAAAGTTCCTTAATATAGATAGCCAATACAATGCCAAGACAATAAACCAAAATAGTAGAGAATATCCAACACTAAGAAATGTGGCTCTCTCTTCCTTCTTCTCCCAGTTGCAGTTATCTCCAAACTTGTACACTTGTTGAGTGAATGAGTGAGTGAGATAATGAGGTGCTAGCCTCTCTTATTTATAGTAGTTGGCAGGCGGTAGGGAGGTGTCTCTTCATTGGGCAAGGCCAATTTCTTCACTTAGTGGTTAAAACAACTTTAATTAGGCATGGGGGTGGACTTATTAATTCACATGATATAATTAGGGTTTGACAAATCCACAAAAGGGGATTTAGTCATTTACAAATCCTGACATGATCAATCCACAAAAGGCGATTGATCTAATTAATAATGACTCAATAATAAATAGAATACTCTTTGAAGTTACAATATTTCAACACTCCCCCTTAACAAGAAGGGTATTCTACAACATTGTCAGGAGAGAGAGAGGGCATCAACATCAACAACATATGAAACACTGACTAGTATATCTGTAAATCATCGGAAGTTTTTTTTTCTCATCATCATTGACAGCATGGAGTTGGAGTATCATCATCATCATCTGCATCAACATGAATTAGTATAACACTAATACATCATCATCATCAATAATATCAACAACATCATCATCATCATCAAAGAAAAAAGGCTGGAGCAACATCATCATCACAGCACAAATGTTGGAGTAATAACATCATCACAGCATGAAGTTTGGAGCAACAACATCATCACAGCATGAAGGATGGAGCAACAACATCATCACAGCACGAAGGCTGGAGAAACAACATCATCACATCACGAAGGTTGGAGCAACACCATCATCATCATCATGGAGCAACAAAATAAGACAAATGTTTCAACAACATTTTTTGGTACTCTGAAAGTCCCTAAGGAGTTTCCCAGGAATCATAAGATTCCCTAGGATATAAAATCCTAACGGAGATACCACATGGTACTCTGACAGACCATCCTTACCAGACCTTCAGGATCTACCCAGGAATCATAAGATTCCATAGAATTATAAAAATCCAAATGGATCTACCACTACTGACCATAGCTAGCATATACATGCACAAGTGCTCTAACAGATCATCCTTATCGGATCTTTGGGATCTGTCCAGAGATGATCAATCCCCTAGGATATAAAATCCTAACTGAGCTACGCATTATTGGTCAGGATACCATAGTATCATTAGCATCACTCCCCCTTTCGAGGGAGGTCATTTCAGACTATACCAAGCTTGTCTTGAAAGTGCTCAAAATTTACATGAGATAGGGGCTTGGTCAACACATTTGCAACTTTCTCATCTGTACCAACATATTGGATCTTTATGGCTCCCCTATGCACCATATCACAAATGTAGTGATAATGGATTTCTATGTGCTTTTACTTTTCATGGAACATAGGGTTCTCTGTCATCTTTAAGAAGATCTAGTTATCACACAGAATCACAGTAGCTTCCATCTCCAGATCGAACAGACCTGTCAAAAACTTTTGCAGCCATATGGCTTCACAACTGGCAGAACATGCAACAATGTATTCCGCTCCTGTTGTGCTGAGAGCAATAATACATTGCTTCTTACTCTGCCATGAAGTCATGGTTGACCCTAGATTAAAGCAACATCCTGAAGTGTTATTTTTGTCAGAAACACTTTCATCCCAATCTGAATCGGTATAACCAATCAGTCTGAAGTATTGATCTCCATTGTAGCAGAGACCAAAATCCAACGTACCCTTAAGGTTTCTCATTACATATTTTGCAGAAACAAGGTGAACACGTCTGGGCTCTGCTAAATATTGACTCAAGGTGTTCAAAAAAAAACATGTATATAGCCTGGTGTTCGTCAGATACATCAACGATCCAATGATCTGTTTGTACAATGTAGCATCAACCAATTCTGACGAAGTATCAACCAGGAGCTTCAACTTTGTTTCCATGGGTGTATTCACAGATTTACACTCCAGCATATCGAACCTCTTCAATATTTAAACTGCATGCTTCCCTTGGTTAAGGAAGATCTTCTATGGGCTCTATCAAACCTCAAGACCTAATAAATAGTGCATTAGGCCTAGGTATTTCATCTCAAATTTTGTAGCACACTTCTTTTTACAATCAGTGATGAGCCTTTCTTCTCCAGTTAAGAATAAGTCATATGCATACAATAGAAATATAACTACCTCATCATTCATAACCTTGAAGTAAAGGTTAGAATCAGCTTTACTCTTGGTAAAGCCCAAGCTCGTCAGGAAATTGTCAATTCTGTCATACCAATATATGGGAGCTTGCTTCAATCCGTATAGAGCCTTCTTCAACCTGCAAACATGAGTCTTTATGTATTCAACTTAAAAACCTTGGGGTTGTTCTATATACACTTCTTCTTCAATGACACCATTCAAGAAGGTTGTTTTCACATCCACTGGTGTAACTTCCACTTCATATTAGTTGTAAGGGATATGATGGTTATGATAGAAGTGTATCTGGATACAAGAGAAAATGTCTATTCATAGTCAATGCCTTCTTTTTGAGAAAATCCACGAGCTACAAACCTTGCTTTATATTTCTCAATACTTCCATCAATAGCATGTTTTATCTTGTATAGTCGTTTGGAAGATACCACATATTTGCTCTTTGGTCTAAGAACTATTTCCCATACATCATTATTTATAATGGATTGGTATTATTTTGTCATGGAATCTACCCATTATTTCTTATGAATGGATTCTTCAATGAAAGTAGGCTCCTTCCCTATGAGATTACACATCAAAGACATATAACTAGACAATGGCTTAGGGTTGTTGACTTGTCTCATGGTTCCTTCTGGGGTACCATATTTATCTCCATATTGAATAAGTTCCCTCTCCCAGGATGGATTTCTCTTGTGAGAGATCGTCACTTAGGGACGTTCTTGAAATTATATCATGTCATGATCTTCTTGAATCTCATCATCAAGGGAAACGGTGACTTCCCTCACTATTTCTGCAACTCTAGGAGCTACGGGTTCTTCTTCATATACTCCTTCAAGATGGAATCTCCTTGATTTCTTGAGTGTTGCATATTCATCAAAGGTTACATCTCTGTTGATATCAATATGATGGTAACCTGGTATATAAATTCTGAAGGCTTTTGAGACCTCACAATATTCAACAAATATGCCCTTGTTTCCTGAAGGGTCTATCTCGGTTCTCTTCTCTTTCAGAATGTGTACAAACAATGGACAGAGAAATATCTTGAGATGGATTACTTATGGCTTCTTTCTGGAGAACATTTCTTCAGGGGTTTTGAACCCAAGTTGACTATGGGATAATATATTTTGTACATACACTATTGTTCTTTCCACTTCTGCCCATCTTGATCATGGATCATAGTCTTCACTGCTTCCATTATAGTTATGTACTTTCTTTCTGCTACAACATTTTGTTGAGGATTGTAAGTAGTGGTGAGTTCCATCTTAATTCCGACATCTCTGCAAAAGCTTACATACTCTTTTTAAGTGTATTCTCCTCCATTATCTGACCTGAGTATCTTGATATTTCTTTCAGATAGGTTCTATGTCAAGGCTTTGAATTCCTTGAATTTTTCAAACACGTCATCTTTTGATTTTAAGAAGTAAACCCAAGTCTTGTGAGAATAGTCATCAATAAATGATACACAGTATACATACCCACTAATAGAGGTGGATGGAATAGGGACACATACATATGAGTGGATGAGCTCTAAGAATCCTACTGCTTTACTATCGCTCTTTAGGAAAGGATTCTTGATGTTCTTTCCTTGTGCACATCTCTTGCACACACCTTCATGGCCAACCTTGAAATCTGGTAGACCTGTAACTGCCTTGCTTACATATGGTAAGGCCTTGTAATTGATGTGAGCTAGTATTATATGCCAAAGTTCACATGGACTCTCAGTAGAGTGAGTCAAGGATGCAATTGATTGACCATTTAATTTGTACAGGTCATCGTCTTTCATTCCAATAACAATTGCATCTTTTGTGGTTTTTCCTTTAGGCCACATGAGGACTTCACCATATAGAATGCAACCTTGAATCCTTTCTTATATAAATCTGAAATACAAATCAAGTTCTTCATCAAACTTGGTACATATAGTACATCCTTCATCTTCATTGGGTTCCCTGAATCAAGTTTGTAATTGGAATCTCCCACTCCTTTGATAAGGTACTGGTAATCATCTCCAAGTGTAACTTTCTGGAGAAATTTCCTTTTTGTAAGGGTAGAGAGAATGTCTCTCTAACCTATCATGTGCTTAGAAGCACCACTATCTATGAGCCAAATATCCTCACCAGGTGATATTGATCCTAAGAGGGCATATACTAAGACATAGTCTTCAGTCTTTTCTTTAATCATCTTCATGGGTGACTCATCATCTTCAACTGCATGGGCATGGTGCCTTTTGTTTCTCTTCTTGTATTCTTCTCTTCTAGTTGGAAAATTATTAGCAGTATGTCCCATCTTGTCACAATGGTAACATTGGTAGGATGAGAAATCCTTTTCTCTTCTTTGACCTTTCTAAAACTTCTAGAATCTCCTTGGAGGGTGAGATTCTTTATGAGAATGGTTGAATCTATTTGGCGAGTGAGACTCCTTGTGTGGGTGGGTCTCCTTATTGAAGTGAGACATTTTCTTTCCTCCTTTCGTATGAGCATTTAGGGATTGATATTCATCCCTTAATAGTAATACTTATCGGTTAGCTATGTTTGCTTCTTCTTGAACACATTCTTCCCAAAGACTGTCAAAATTTAGCTTCTACTTTCTAGCACAAATGGTTTGGATGAATGCATCCCAAGGTCTTGTGAGACCATTAAGAGTTGTCATTATGATTTCATATCCTTCTAGGGTATCTTCAATTGCTTCTAGTTGTTATTTGAATTGAGAGGTTCTAGAGAAATATTCATGAATCGTTTCTCCTTTCTACAACTTTTTGTTCTTGAGTTGAGTTCTCAAGTTCATCTTTCGATTAATGTTTCTTCCTTCATACTTTTTGGTTAGGGCATAAAAAATTTATTTTGGAGTATTCTTAGATGCCACTTGAAGGATCAAGTGATCTTTGATAGAGTCTGTAATGATTCTTTTGGCCCTAACCATGTCCTTCTGGTCCTTTGCTTTAGTTGTAGCATCTAAAGGTTCTGGTACATTTTCTTTGATGAATATTTCTAGGTCATTCTCTTAAAGAATAAGTGAAATCCTATACTTCCAGGCACAGAATTTTTCCACACCTTATAACTTTTCAACAAGCTTGGTTCTGGTAGACATATTCACCTGGAGCTAAGAAAATGACCAAAAAAATGAAAGTTCTTAGAAATTAAATTTGAACTTACCAGAAGGTGTGCTTGGCTGAGGCGAGTAGCCTGGTGTAGTCAGTTGTTTGAAAATCTAACTTTTACCCCTTGAAACTGAGCTTGCATAAACCTGGACTAGTACTTCTGGTACTGGTTTTGGTTTCTTGGTTTTCTGGTTTTCTAGTACTAGTGAAAACTAGGGTTTCACTTTTTGAGAGTTTCGTCCACTAAAAAGGTGCGCTCAATATTCCAATGCATTATCTAGGCTAGGGTGCACTTCCTTGATGAGTTTTAGGCTGAAATTCCTCTTCAAAAAAAAAACCTAATTTTCTTGTACGAAAACAATGACATTTTTGCATATCCAGTGAAAGGTGCTCTCTTCATATTAGCTATGATACCATGTTAATTTTAGAGAATCTATTAAGTTTCTTTTCAATTTAGTAGATAACAATAGCATAGGTAGGATCACTGAGAGAAACACAATCACAAGATACATAACATTTATCCTGGGAAACCCTCATGGGGAAGAAAACCCTCAAAAGATTCCTTAATATAGATAGCCAATACAATGCCAAGACATTAAACCAAAACACTAGAGAATATCCAACACTGAGCAATGTGCCTCTCTCTTCCTTCTTCTCTCAATTGCAGCTATCTCCAAATTTGTGCACTTGTTGAGTGAATGAGTGAGTGAGCTAATGAGGCGCTAGCCTCTCTTATTTATAGTAGTTGACGGGCGCTAGGGAGGTGTCTCTTCACTGGGCAGGGTCGAATTCTTCACTTAGTGGTTAAAACCACTTTAGTTAGGCATGGCGGCTGACTTCTTAATTTGCATGATATAATTAGGGTTTGACTAATCCACAAAAGGGAATTTGGTCATTTACAAAGCCCGACATGATCAATACACAAAAGGGGATTGATATAATTAATAATGACTCAATAATAAATAGAATACTCTTTGCAATTACAATATTTCAACATTATCTAGTGTAGTTGTTTTCTTATATACATTATGCTTGATGATTCTAGATCTATCTTGTTTTGATATAATGGTTTTTAAAAGAAAAAAAATTATCTTATAGAGATAACACCCTTGATGGGTTGTTACAAAGTGGTATTAGAGCCCGGGATTCTACTACTGAGGGCCTCTAGGGAAATGGATGGATTTACTTAATCCTTACGTTAGAGACCAAGGCCTTCTTCCCGGTCCATTCAATAAACAGCTTGGAGTCCCCCTTAAACTGTAACATTTTTACCAATTTGTTTGAAGTTTCCTCTAATAAGGTACGCAAAGAAATTAATTCCACTTTTTTCTTAGTTCCTTGCCTTATAGGAGCATATCAAACTTGAAGAAAATGGTTTTTTTGACATAAAGAACAACCTCGACCCTGCATACTAGTGTATGACCTTGGCATGCCCCATCGAAGAAGCCCTAAGGAATCACAAAGTCTAGCTCGGGCATGATAGGCCACCTTGGATATTTTATATTGAGTTCAATCATAAATTATTTGGATAGGTTTAGAATAATTCCAACAACTACTTATGGGGGTGTATATTTGTTTCTAAAAATACTAGAGTTTTGAAATGCCATATGTTGGAGAGTAGACAAATAGGCATTGCTTCGTATTGTTTAATTTATTTATCTTTTAGCCAATCCTTCAAATAGTCCTCCATCCTAGATTTGTTCCATAATTCCAGTGGATTCAACTCATTTTGTACATTCCCTAAAATCAAAGTTTCATATAAACAATAAATAAAATGTGAGTTATGGTTTCCTCATGGTCTTTGCATAAAACAAATCTACTTGGTCCCAACCACCCCATCTTAAGACCAACATCCTAAGTTAATATTTTGTTGCTTAGTGCAAAACAAAGAGAGATCTTGTTATTTTATAGAGTGTTTAATTCCAATAGTGGTCCCCACCACCACTTCTTCTCACCTGTAAATTGCAAATCCATACAGGCTTTATAACCCAAATTTGTCATGAAATCACTGAATTTTACATTCTTTGATCAATGTAACCTATCTGGTTCAACATCCTAGAGAACGATGTAATTTGAGACCAAAATACCTACAAAATGATCCCATTATTTTTCCTTTGTGCCGGCCAAACCAAGAGAGAGGGCCAATCTCCAACACAACCTATCCTTGGCCTTAGGAATATGTGTTTTTGCATCTTCTAAGGAGAATATGTTTTCATCATGGAGAGAATGTATACAAGGGGATGATAATCGTAAATCATTTCCATCACCCATCCATGGGTCCTCACCAATCCACACCAACCTTCCATGACCAATTTGCCACACCATCCATTGAACCAGCAATGGAAAGGGTAGTGCCAAAGCCTTCCATACTATTGAACCTTTGGATGATTTTGAAGGTTGTCTAAACCATTCATGTACCTAAATCCCCCCCAAATAATTGATTTGAGGACTCCACCTCGTAAATAATTTCAATTTGAGATCCTTTAGAGGCTTCTAGCTGCAATTTCTTGAGAAATTTTGTAAATATTCTTAAGTCACCCACCCCCTAGCTCTTTGGGGGAAGCTACCTTATTCCATTTAACAAACGGGATACTTGTTACTTGACGAGAACTTGACCAAATATAATGGAAACTGCCTTTTCTTATTTTTGTGAGAATATACATTTTGGAACTGTCATCAATTGATGTCTAGTACACCAATATACTTTCAATGAATGATTTTAATAAAACCATCCTACTGCCTCTAGAAAAAAAGTGGTTAACCCACATTGTTATTCATTCCTCCACCTTTTTAACAAGCCACAAGCAATCACAGAACATGTAGTTGTATGGTTTTAGGAAAAACCCCAGGCATTTAAAGTTGTTCTTCATATCCTTTATCTGATAAGAAAGGGAGTTATTGATTACCTTTAGAATAGGATCTTGAATAGAAAAATGATACAGATAGGATTTTTCTAGATTCACATCCATTCTGATTGCTTTGGAATAGATATTGAGGACTCCTTTTAGGACCAATATATCCCTTCTAGTGACTTGGATGAAACAGAGAACATCATCAACAAATAAGAGGTCTGAGACTGATTATTGATCCGAAAATTTTATGCCTATGATCACCCCCTCCCTCCAAGCCTCCATCATAATCTTACTAAGGGATTATGCTACTATGAGGGAAATAAAGGGAGATAATGGACATCATTTCCTCATCCCTCTAGAGGCTCTAAAGAACCTAGAAGGGGCTCCATTGATATGCACAAAAAAGGATACAAATTGTATGCACCCCATGATCCAATTGACCACCGAGAGAGCCATCCCCATCTGAAGGAGAACAATGTGGAGGAAGGTCCAACTTACACAGTTGTATGGATTGGACAAGTCCAACTTGAGAATGGCCACTTGCTAGGTCCATTTCTTTATTGAGTGTAGGGCCTCATTTGCCATAAAGATCGCATCATGGATTTGGTGATGCTTTGGAAAACCAAACTACTCTTTGGAAATGATATCACTGAGGATAGGCTTTAGCTGCTTAGCAATAAAATTTTCCACGATATTGTAGATTACATAGGCCAAAAATATTCAAATATTATGCCATCTTGATTTTTGGGGATTAGAGTGATGAATATGGAGTTGAAAGATCCTAGGATTTTTTGAGATGATTGTGACTCACTTACCACCTTCAAGAGATTGTATTTTAATAGATCATAAAATAATTCAAAAAAATATACCATAAGCCCATCCAGTTCTAGATTCTTCCCTTTATGCATGGATGAAAGGGCCGCCATAACTTTTAGCTCTGAGACCTCCTCACCTAGGGACAAATTCATCTCTTATGTAAATACAGAGGGGAATTCCAACATAACATGGAGGATTTCCTGCATGGGACAATCCCTCGACTCCTAAAACAAGGAGTGTAAATAACAAGCAACCCCCTCCTCCTTCTCCTTAAAAGAGCTAACCATCGAACCATCCTTTGCTTGGATTTCCCAAATTGTGTTTTTTCTAAAAATTTGTATAGTGGTGAAAGAATTTTGAGTCATTATCCCTTGATTTTAACCAAAAATCCCAACTCTTTAATCTCCATGTCTATTATTCCTTGGCTAACAAATCATGTCGAAATTCCTTAGAATCCCTTAGGTGTTGAATTTGAGAAGCAGTGAGCGAGCCCCCATCCATTGCGACATATAGCCAAGTAATATTTTCCCCAACCTCTCTTAACTTCTGCAATGACCTTTTTGTTGATATTATGGTAGTTGTGGGAGGTATTTATCTCCATGTGTGACCTTGACAAGAATGGAATATTCTGGGAAGCAAGAAGAAACCCTAAAACATTGAACATAACCCTAGAAGACAAGTCGGCTCAAGGAAATATTTAATATTAAGTATTTAGCCTCTAGAATGAGAAGTCGGCCCAAAAAACTAAGGAAAAACAGTATAAATATAAGTAGCCAGACCTTATTTGACACACACAGCTCGAAATTTCAGCAGTGAAGAAGTGTGAATTGCAGAAACTTGGTAAGTGCACAAGTCTGAGGAGTAGTTGCAACTACAACTACTACAATTTGTATTCTCAGTTTAGGCTCAGACCTTCTATTGGTTATGGTTGGACTTTCTGATCAGTCTTGGTTATCTTTGTTTGGTGCATTAGCCTTAGTTGGTTATTGGTTTGCTTTCGGAATCATTCTCTGTCAAGGTTAAGGTGCTCGGGGGTGACTTCGGCCTATGGTTGGGTGACAAAATTGTTATATTGTCTATGGTTAAACGAGAACATCTATTACTTTCTAATAGGTTATGGGCCCACCCTATCTTCAAACATTCTAACCGCTGGAAGATGTATTGGGAGTTTGCTCAGTTACAGTTGCAGTTGCAGCCAGTTTTTACTACAGCAACGAAACCCTAACCCTCTTGTTGATGCACCTTAAGTGAAGAGATTAACCTAATTTCTGGATAGCCTAGTGCACCCTAGCCTAGCGCACCTCCTGATACTCTCAACAAGCTATGATGTCAAGTTTGAGTTTTTGGTCAAAGTCAAAGGTTGACCAAATCAAAAGAAGTCATGACTTACTCTATGAAGTTAGAAACAAGTTAGAAGGGGCTTCTAACTTCAGAGCATGGAAGACAAGGATTGATCTCATCCTTGCCAAGAATAAAGTGTTGGATATTGTGAAAGGAAAGATCGTGGAACTAGAGTTTGAAGAAGGAAAAGAGAAGGAACCTCAAAACATTGCAAGTATTGAAAAGTTCAAAGATAATGAAATAAATTCCATGAGTATCATAGTGGACTCTGTAAAAGACCACTCGATACCCTACATCTTCCATATTGACTCATCTAAGAAGATGTATGATGCCCTAACAAACCTCTTCTCAATTAGAAACATTGGACAAGTAATGAGTTTGAAGAATGACCTCTGTGACATGAAAATGAATGATGATGACAACATAACATCATAGCTTGTGAGAATCTCTTAGTTAATAGATCAACTACAAGATATTGAAGAAATCATTTTAGAGAAGGAACTAGTAAATATAGCACTCAATGGTCTTCCCAAGACATGGGATGCATTTTCCGCAAGCATGAACACAAGGAAGGAGTATCCCACATTTGAAGAACTTTGGACTTGTTGTGCACAAGAAGAATCAAGGATTATTTCAAAAGAGAAACCCCAAAAGAAATACAATGATCAAGCCTTCACAACAAGGTTCAAGAATTTCAGGAATAAAAAGAAGTTTGGCTCAAGGAAGAAACCAAATCAAGAGAAAGATATGTCAAAAATACAATGCTTCAACTATTGAAAATATGGTCACTACAAGAATCATTGTCCCGAGTTAAAAAAAAAGGAATGAAACACACGAAGCATCAGTTGTCGAAGAAAGGGAACCCTCAAAGAAGGCCAAGCAAGATAAAACAGACTTCTTCTTCTAACACAAAGTAACAATATTCTTCATAATTCTTGTACATGCCATGTTTACATAGTTTATATACATATCTTTCATATCTATTTCTCAAAAGATAAGATATTAAAAGGGAAACAATACCTATGGAACAATAACAAGATAAGGATTGACATCACGATGACTACAAGTCAAGCAATACACATGAAAAGATGAAGTACATTGACAATCCTTGGTAACAATTCTTGTGGAAGCTATTAACATAAGTAACAGTTGCAAGATAAGCCAAAATGAGAATCCAACTTGAAGAAACATGGAAGAAGTAAAAAAAGAAAGAAGTCAGCAAATCAAAAGGAAATTAGAAAAAGACTTGTGACACTTTGCAGAAGGCAATAAGGGTGCAGACGGAAGTGTGGACTCTCCTATATGGAGGGAGTCGATTATATAATTCCAAAAGAAGAGCATGCATTCATGCATGAAGCAAGGATTAGGAGGGATCTAATCCTAAATAATATTATCCATTGAGGATTATGAAGTATCTATCCATGTTCCCATCAATGGTAGCAACCACGAAAAGTAGCACATGTTTAGTTTGACTTTAGAAGAAGTCTTGTTCAAAAATAAGCCTTAAAGTATCCCTAGTTGTCCATTCACATCCATGATCCTATGATGAAAGGAAGAAGTCTAAATATTCAGGGCATGGAATCTATAGAAAAACTCCATGGACCCAAGAGCTAAAGAGAAACATGAGGAAGAACATGAAGATTCCAAGAGAGAAAGAAAGGCCAGAACAACCAGTCATTTTATCAAGAATCACAAGACTACCAACTTGGTTTTAACCCACTAGAAGCAATCAAGCAGAAGAAATGGAAGTTGTGATGAAGAACAGTGTATGAAATACTTATGAATGGAAGCATTGCAAGATTCAAAACTAGAGGTTCTCACAGATGGAGGGAGAAGACTATGATGATAGCTTAATCCAGTAAACCAGACATACCTCTACCTGAGCCATTATATCATCTACAATATCCATGGGTTGGAGTTTACATCAGATGAATGTGAGCACTATTCTCCTCAACAAAGTAATTGAAAAAAGAAGTGTATGTAGAGTAACCTCAAGGTTTTGAGGTATACCAGAAAGAAACCCTTGTATGCAGATGGAAGAAGATATTGTATGGATTCAAACAACTCGGTGCAAAGCCTCTCATGCACAACAGAAGCATGGTGAAAGCTTTCTATAACAAAGATATTGTATTAGAATGGTTACTTAGAAGTCCAAGATGAATGATGGATTGCTAATCCATGACAAAATCTCATGATGAAAGAAGAAGTGCCCCTTGGATATGTTCTAGTTTGAGCCTTGCTACGATGTCATGAGCAAGCAGGAAACAAAAGTGTTGAATCCAACCATGATACACTGTAAGGATCATAGCTATATGAATCCTTCAGAGAAAACCATTGTTTCAGATAGACCAAAGTACATTGATATCAAGCATTACATTCTCTGTGATGAAGTCAAGAAAAGAGAAGTGGTTCTCCAATATATATCTCCACAGATGAGCAAATAGGAGATATTTTGGTAAAGCCTCTGTCCAAGATGGAAAAGCTTTGTGTACTCAAGAAACAAGTTGGAGCTCATGGAGATGACTTCCTTATTGAAAAAGGAAGAGATTACTCCCAAGTTGGGAGGGAGCACTGATGTGTTATTGATTTATGGACAATCATTTTTCAATTCGAAAAATGGTCCAGGATGAGAAGTTCCTTTCCAGTTCGGAAAGTGGTTTGATATTTCTGACAGACATGCATTTTCCAGTTCGGAAATAGTCTAGATTGGACGGTCATTTTCGTAATGAAAATGGCTCAATAGATTGTTGATGTACCATAGACAGTGATTCCCCTTGTGGCCAGTGTGGGGGAATGGTCTAGGAAAGTCTTTCTTCTTGGCAGTCACTCTTAGAAGTGGTCAAGTAGAATGGTCCACCTCTTTGGGTAGTCATTCTTTTGAAGTTCACATTTGTGAGTAGTTTCGAAGAATGGTCTGTTTTGGAGGTTAGTGCAGGACAGTCATTTCCTTAGGAAATGGTCTGAACAGTCTTTCCCTATGGAAGAATCATTCTCTCCAGGTTGCACTTTGTTTAGTGCTAGAGGAATGGCCCAGTTAGATGAATGGTCCAAGTTCAGAAATCAGGGACATGCAGTCCCTAGGGCAGACTCATTCTCTCCAGGTTGCACTTTGTTTAGTGCCAGAGGAATGGCCTAGTTAGGTGAATGGTCCAGGCTCAGAAATCAGGACA
>JASDQU010501785.1:42382-53016 GCA_032191745.1 Picea mariana
TTTTTACCAATTTGTTTGAAGTTTCCTCTAATAAGGTACGCAAAGAAATTAATTCCACTTTTTTCTTAGTTCCTTGCCTTATAGGAGCATATCAAACTTGAAGAAAATGGTTTTTTTGACATAAAGAACAACCTCGACCCTGCATACTAGTGTATGACCTTGGCATGCCCCATCGAAGAAGCCCTAAGGAATCACAAAGTCTAGCTCGGGCATGATAGGCCACCTTGGATATTTTATATTGAGTTCAATCATAAATTATTTGGATAGGTTTAGAATAATTCCAACAACTACTTATGGGGGTGTATATTTGTTTCTAAAAATACTAGAGTTTTGAAATGCCATATGTTGGAGAGTAGACAAATAGGCATTGCTTCGTATTGTTTAATTTATTTATCTTTTAGCCAATCCTTCAAATAGTCCTCCATCCTAGATTTGTTCCATAATTCCAGTGGATTCAACTCATTTTGTACATTCCCTAAAATCAAAGTTTCATATAAACAATAAATAAAATGTGAGTTATGGTTTCCTCATGGTCTTTGCATAAAACAAATCTACTTGGTCCCAACCACCCCATCTTAAGACCAACATCCTAAGTTAATATTTTGTTGCTTAGTGCAAAACAAAGAGAGATCTTGTTATTTTATAGAGTGTTTAATTCCAATAGTGGTCCCCACCACCACTTCTTCTCACCTGTAAATTGCAAATCCATACAGGCTTTATAACCCAAATTTGTCATGAAATCACTGAATTTTACATTCTTTGATCAATGTAACCTATCTGGTTCAACATCCTAGAGAACGATGTAATTTGAGACCAAAATACCTACAAAATGATCCCATTATTTTTCCTTTGTGCCGGCCAAACCAAGAGAGAGGGCCAATCTCCAACACAACCTATCCTTGGCCTTAGGAATATGTGTTTTTGCATCTTCTAAGGAGAATATGTTTTCATCATGGAGAGAATGTATACAAGGGGATGATAATCGTAAATCATTTCCATCACCCATCCATGGGTCCTCACCAATCCACACCAACCTTCCATGACCAATTTGCCACACCATCCATTGAACCAGCAATGGAAAGGGTAGTGCCAAAGCCTTCCATACTATTGAACCTTTGGATGATTTTGAAGGTTGTCTAAACCATTCATGTACCTAAATCCCCCCCAAATAATTGATTTGAGGACTCCACCTCGTAAATAATTTCAATTTGAGATCCTTTAGAGGCTTCTAGCTGCAATTTCTTGAGAAATTTTGTAAATATTCTTAAGTCACCCACCCCCTAGCTCTTTGGGGGAAGCTACCTTATTCCATTTAACAAACGGGATACTTGTTACTTGACGAGAACTTGACCAAATATAATGGAAACTGCCTTTTCTTATTTTTGTGAGAATATACATTTTGGAACTGTCATCAATTGATGTCTAGTACACCAATATACTTTCAATGAATGATTTTAATAAAACCATCCTACTGCCTCTAGAAAAAAAGTGGTTAACCCACATTGTTATTCATTCCTCCACCTTTTTAACAAGCCACAAGCAATCACAGAACATGTAGTTGTATGGTTTTAGGAAAAACCCCAGGCATTTAAAGTTGTTCTTCATATCCTTTATCTGATAAGAAAGGGAGTTATTGATTACCTTTAGAATAGGATCTTGAATAGAAAAATGATACAGATAGGATTTTTCTAGATTCACATCCATTCTGATTGCTTTGGAATAGATATTGAGGACTCCTTTTAGGACCAATATATCCCTTCTAGTGACTTGGATGAAACAGAGAACATCATCAACAAATAAGAGGTCTGAGACTGATTATTGATCCGAAAATTTTATGCCTATGATCACCCCCTCCCTCCAAGCCTCCATCATAATCTTACTAAGGGATTATGCTACTATGAGGGAAATAAAGGGAGATAATGGACATCATTTCCTCATCCCTCTAGAGGCTCTAAAGAACCTAGAAGGGGCTCCATTGATATGCACAAAAAAGGATACAAATTGTATGCACCCCATGATCCAATTGACCACCGAGAGAGCCATCCCCATCTGAAGGAGAACAATGTGGAGGAAGGTCCAACTTACACAGTTGTATGGATTGGACAAGTCCAACTTGAGAATGGCCACTTGCTAGGTCCATTTCTTTATTGAGTGTAGGGCCTCATTTGCCATAAAGATCGCATCATGGATTTGGTGATGCTTTGGAAAACCAAACTACTCTTTGGAAATGATATCACTGAGGATAGGCTTTAGCTGCTTAGCAATAAAATTTTCCACGATATTGTAGATTACATAGGCCAAAAATATTCAAATATTATGCCATCTTGATTTTTGGGGATTAGAGTGATGAATATGGAGTTGAAAGATCCTAGGATTTTTTGAGATGATTGTGACTCACTTACCACCTTCAAGAGATTGTATTTTAATAGATCATAAAATAATTCAAAAAAATATACCATAAGCCCATCCAGTTCTAGATTCTTCCCTTTATGCATGGATGAAAGGGCCGCCATAACTTTTAGCTCTGAGACCTCCTCACCTAGGGACAAATTCATCTCTTATGTAAATACAGAGGGGAATTCCAACATAACATGGAGGATTTCCTGCATGGGACAATCCCTCGACTCCTAAAACAAGGAGTGTAAATAACAAGCAACCCCCTCCTCCTTCTCCTTAAAAGAGCTAACCATCGAACCATCCTTTGCTTGGATTTCCCAAATTGTGTTTTTTCTAAAAATTTGTATAGTGGTGAAAGAATTTTGAGTCATTATCCCTTGATTTTAACCAAAAATCCCAACTCTTTAATCTCCATGTCTATTATTCCTTGGCTAACAAATCATGTCGAAATTCCTTAGAATCCCTTAGGTGTTGAATTTGAGAAGCAGTGAGCGAGCCCCCATCCATTGCGACATATAGCCAAGTAATATTTTCCCCAACCTCTCTTAACTTCTGCAATGACCTTTTTGTTGATATTATGGTAGTTGTGGGAGGTATTTATCTCCATGTGTGACCTTGACAAGAATGGAATATTCTGGGAAGCAAGAAGAAACCCTAAAACATTGAACATAACCCTAGAAGACAAGTCGGCTCAAGGAAATATTTAATATTAAGTATTTAGCCTCTAGAATGAGAAGTCGGCCCAAAAAACTAAGGAAAAACAGTATAAATATAAGTAGCCAGACCTTATTTGACACACACAGCTCGAAATTTCAGCAGTGAAGAAGTGTGAATTGCAGAAACTTGGTAAGTGCACAAGTCTGAGGAGTAGTTGCAACTACAACTACTACAATTTGTATTCTCAGTTTAGGCTCAGACCTTCTATTGGTTATGGTTGGACTTTCTGATCAGTCTTGGTTATCTTTGTTTGGTGCATTAGCCTTAGTTGGTTATTGGTTTGCTTTCGGAATCATTCTCTGTCAAGGTTAAGGTGCTCGGGGGTGACTTCGGCCTATGGTTGGGTGACAAAATTGTTATATTGTCTATGGTTAAACGAGAACATCTATTACTTTCTAATAGGTTATGGGCCCACCCTATCTTCAAACATTCTAACCGCTGGAAGATGTATTGGGAGTTTGCTCAGTTACAGTTGCAGTTGCAGCCAGTTTTTACTACAGCAACGAAACCCTAACCCTCTTGTTGATGCACCTTAAGTGAAGAGATTAACCTAATTTCTGGATAGCCTAGTGCACCCTAGCCTAGCGCACCTCCTGATACTCTCAACAAGCTATGATGTCAAGTTTGAGTTTTTGGTCAAAGTCAAAGGTTGACCAAATCAAAAGAAGTCATGACTTACTCTATGAAGTTAGAAACAAGTTAGAAGGGGCTTCTAACTTCAGAGCATGGAAGACAAGGATTGATCTCATCCTTGCCAAGAATAAAGTGTTGGATATTGTGAAAGGAAAGATCGTGGAACTAGAGTTTGAAGAAGGAAAAGAGAAGGAACCTCAAAACATTGCAAGTATTGAAAAGTTCAAAGATAATGAAATAAATTCCATGAGTATCATAGTGGACTCTGTAAAAGACCACTCGATACCCTACATCTTCCATATTGACTCATCTAAGAAGATGTATGATGCCCTAACAAACCTCTTCTCAATTAGAAACATTGGACAAGTAATGAGTTTGAAGAATGACCTCTGTGACATGAAAATGAATGATGATGACAACATAACATCATAGCTTGTGAGAATCTCTTAGTTAATAGATCAACTACAAGATATTGAAGAAATCATTTTAGAGAAGGAACTAGTAAATATAGCACTCAATGGTCTTCCCAAGACATGGGATGCATTTTCCGCAAGCATGAACACAAGGAAGGAGTATCCCACATTTGAAGAACTTTGGACTTGTTGTGCACAAGAAGAATCAAGGATTATTTCAAAAGAGAAACCCCAAAAGAAATACAATGATCAAGCCTTCACAACAAGGTTCAAGAATTTCAGGAATAAAAAGAAGTTTGGCTCAAGGAAGAAACCAAATCAAGAGAAAGATATGTCAAAAATACAATGCTTCAACTATTGAAAATATGGTCACTACAAGAATCATTGTCCCGAGTTAAAAAAAAAGGAATGAAACACACGAAGCATCAGTTGTCGAAGAAAGGGAACCCTCAAAGAAGGCCAAGCAAGATAAAACAGACTTCTTCTTCTAACACAAAGTAACAATATTCTTCATAATTCTTGTACATGCCATGTTTACATAGTTTATATACATATCTTTCATATCTATTTCTCAAAAGATAAGATATTAAAAGGGAAACAATACCTATGGAACAATAACAAGATAAGGATTGACATCACGATGACTACAAGTCAAGCAATACACATGAAAAGATGAAGTACATTGACAATCCTTGGTAACAATTCTTGTGGAAGCTATTAACATAAGTAACAGTTGCAAGATAAGCCAAAATGAGAATCCAACTTGAAGAAACATGGAAGAAGTAAAAAAAGAAAGAAGTCAGCAAATCAAAAGGAAATTAGAAAAAGACTTGTGACACTTTGCAGAAGGCAATAAGGGTGCAGACGGAAGTGTGGACTCTCCTATATGGAGGGAGTCGATTATATAATTCCAAAAGAAGAGCATGCATTCATGCATGAAGCAAGGATTAGGAGGGATCTAATCCTAAATAATATTATCCATTGAGGATTATGAAGTATCTATCCATGTTCCCATCAATGGTAGCAACCACGAAAAGTAGCACATGTTTAGTTTGACTTTAGAAGAAGTCTTGTTCAAAAATAAGCCTTAAAGTATCCCTAGTTGTCCATTCACATCCATGATCCTATGATGAAAGGAAGAAGTCTAAATATTCAGGGCATGGAATCTATAGAAAAACTCCATGGACCCAAGAGCTAAAGAGAAACATGAGGAAGAACATGAAGATTCCAAGAGAGAAAGAAAGGCCAGAACAACCAGTCATTTTATCAAGAATCACAAGACTACCAACTTGGTTTTAACCCACTAGAAGCAATCAAGCAGAAGAAATGGAAGTTGTGATGAAGAACAGTGTATGAAATACTTATGAATGGAAGCATTGCAAGATTCAAAACTAGAGGTTCTCACAGATGGAGGGAGAAGACTATGATGATAGCTTAATCCAGTAAACCAGACATACCTCTACCTGAGCCATTATATCATCTACAATATCCATGGGTTGGAGTTTACATCAGATGAATGTGAGCACTATTCTCCTCAACAAAGTAATTGAAAAAAGAAGTGTATGTAGAGTAACCTCAAGGTTTTGAGGTATACCAGAAAGAAACCCTTGTATGCAGATGGAAGAAGATATTGTATGGATTCAAACAACTCGGTGCAAAGCCTCTCATGCACAACAGAAGCATGGTGAAAGCTTTCTATAACAAAGATATTGTATTAGAATGGTTACTTAGAAGTCCAAGATGAATGATGGATTGCTAATCCATGACAAAATCTCATGATGAAAGAAGAAGTGCCCCTTGGATATGTTCTAGTTTGAGCCTTGCTACGATGTCATGAGCAAGCAGGAAACAAAAGTGTTGAATCCAACCATGATACACTGTAAGGATCATAGCTATATGAATCCTTCAGAGAAAACCATTGTTTCAGATAGACCAAAGTACATTGATATCAAGCATTACATTCTCTGTGATGAAGTCAAGAAAAGAGAAGTGGTTCTCCAATATATATCTCCACAGATGAGCAAATAGGAGATATTTTGGTAAAGCCTCTGTCCAAGATGGAAAAGCTTTGTGTACTCAAGAAACAAGTTGGAGCTCATGGAGATGACTTCCTTATTGAAAAAGGAAGAGATTACTCCCAAGTTGGGAGGGAGCACTGATGTGTTATTGATTTATGGACAATCATTTTTCAATTCGAAAAATGGTCCAGGATGAGAAGTTCCTTTCCAGTTCGGAAAGTGGTTTGATATTTCTGACAGACATGCATTTTCCAGTTCGGAAATAGTCTAGATTGGACGGTCATTTTCGTAATGAAAATGGCTCAATAGATTGTTGATGTACCATAGACAGTGATTCCCCTTGTGGCCAGTGTGGGGGAATGGTCTAGGAAAGTCTTTCTTCTTGGCAGTCACTCTTAGAAGTGGTCAAGTAGAATGGTCCACCTCTTTGGGTAGTCATTCTTTTGAAGTTCACATTTGTGAGTAGTTTCGAAGAATGGTCTGTTTTGGAGGTTAGTGCAGGACAGTCATTTCCTTAGGAAATGGTCTGAACAGTCTTTCCCTATGGAAGAATCATTCTCTCCAGGTTGCACTTTGTTTAGTGCTAGAGGAATGGCCCAGTTAGATGAATGGTCCAAGTTCAGAAATCAGGGACATGCAGTCCCTAGGGCAGACTCATTCTCTCCAGGTTGCACTTTGTTTAGTGCCAGAGGAATGGCCTAGTTAGGTGAATGGTCCAGGCTCAGAAATCAGGACAATTATTCTTCTATGCTTGAGAAGAATAGTCTAGATAGCCCATGGATAATGTTTTACTTTCTGAGGGCAGATGCTCTTATAGATCTCATAGATGTGAGTGGAAGAATGACCCAGATAACTCAATTTATATCATGATATTGTTTTCTGTGTAGGTTGATATCAAATGATATGATCGCTATGGAGATTGTGTGTCTCTAGATAATAGATGTATGCTAGTGTGGTGGATGTGTTCCACTGATTTTGACTATGTGTCATTGATTGAGTAGTCATGTACTACTTGGTGTGATAGTGTACCGCTGGATAGTAGTTATGTACTACTATGGATAGACACAATTCTGTTCTATTTAATGACATTGTCCTAATTGCCATGTAGAATATTAGCAGTGTTGAAAATGATTATCAGTTAAATGGATAGTCAGTGTGCTTGTGGACAGACATTCTCCAGGCAGAGAATGGTCCAGATAGAACAAATTGTTGGTGGACAAGTATTCTCTCTATGGAGAATGGTCCAGGTTGACAATTTGTTGACATGACATGAACTAGTATTTTTCTTACGGAACATTTTGTGGCCTGATTAGGAAAATGGTCCAGGACCGATATTTTCTAAGGCATATAGGTTGAGACGGATCTCTATGGTACATATGACCCAATTAGAAAATAGTCCTAGATTGATATTCCTATAGGAATGGTCTCTGTAGTCCATGGCGTAGCTTTTAGCATCTGTTGGGATAGTCATTCTTCTAGGACGTATGTCCAAATTAGAAGAATGGTCATTGTATCACTCTTTGGAGTGAGTGACTTATTCAACATTATTCTTGATTACTCAGATAGAGTATGGCTTCGAGAGATGATACAGTTGATGCTATCAAATGACAGTGATGATGGTGCTCGTGATATAATCATGAGATAGTCTGTACGACTATGATGATGCTACCGGTTGAATGGTATGTTTGTGCTCAAAACCATTTGCCTTCAATACCTACCTAGCTAGGAGGGAGTGTTGATATTATGGTAGCTGTGGGAGGTATTTACTTCCACGTGTAACCTTGACAAGAATAGAATATTCTAGGAAGCAAGAAGAACCCTAAAGCATTGAACATAACCCTAGAAGACAAGTCGGCTCAAGGAAATATTTAATATTAAGTATTTAGCCTCTAGAATGAGAAGTCAGTCGAGACAACTCAGGAAAAATAGTATAAATATAAGTAGTCAGACCTCATTTGGCACACACAGCTCGAAATTTGAGCAGTGAAGAAGTGCGCACTGCAGAAACTGGGCAAGTGCACAAGTCTGGGGAGTAGCTGCAGCCGCAACTACTAAAATTTGTATTCTCGATTTAGGCTGAGACCTTCAATTGGTTATGGTTTGACTTTCTGATTAGTCTTGGTTATGTTTTCTTGGTGCATTAGCCTTGGAAGGCTATTGGTTTGCTTCTGGAATCATTCTCTGTCAAGTTTAAGGTGCTTTGGAGTGGCTTCGGCCTATGGTTGGGTGACAATATTGTTATATTGTCTATGGTTAAACGAGCACATCTATTACTTTCTAACACTTTCTTCATAGGATCTTATCCATGGCCTAGTTTCCAATTTGACTTTGGATAAATTATCCACAAATTGACTCATATAGGAGGAGTCGATCGATGAGGACAGGTGGACCCAAGTTTCAGTGACAAGATTTCAATAATCCTCCTCTGCTAACGATGATGGGTTGAACTTAAGACGAGCCAGAGGCATCTCCCCCCCTAGTACATATTTAGAATAATAAGCCTATGGTTTAACAATCCTCCTTCTGAAACACTTGACTTTCGTAAAAACGGGCCACTTAATAACCACTCAGAGACAGAAATCTATCAATTTTTTTGGCCACTGCTTCTTCGTTAGTACAAAAATTACTCCATGTGGAGACCAATTTGATAGTTTCAATATCAACAAGATTGTATTTTCGAAAATAGGTGCAAAAAAACCACTCTTCTAGTCCCAACGAGGATTAAAGCCCCAAACTTCCTTTAAAGAAAGCATGAGGTTCAAATCACCACCGACCACCATGTTTGGATCATTTAATACACCAAAGTATGCCAAAATTTCCCAAAAGGGAATTCTATCATAATAAGGACCATATACATTAACCACATTGAGGCAGACACTCACATCCTTGACCTCCAATTTGACCACTATGGATGAATGGAGAGATGTAGAGAGAATGGTTTTGTAGGTCGGACTCCATCTGATGATTAGACCTCCAGCTTGCCCCGAGGCATCGACTGCACAAAAGGACCACCCTTTAAGGGTCTAGGGCCACTCTGACTTTAGAACTGTCACACATGGTTTCCTAGACTAGCAACACCTCAGGCTTGAGGATCAAAATGAACTGCTTTTGAGGGCTGTATTTTGTAGGCACCCCGTAGCCCTCTCGCATTGAAGGAGAGAATAATCATGACAACAGTTTCTTTAGGACTTTCCCCCCTCCAAGATCTCTAGAAATGGTGGCTTGTTTTCCTTTACGGATATCCAAAACAGCACGTTGTAGAGATTTTAGGAGGTTAGACTTCTGCCCAATTGGATTAGGCTGGGCCACGTCGAGGGCTAAACCACCACAGGAGAAGCGTTCCTCTTTTTCCCTAACTCTAGGTTACAAAGCATATTCCTTTTGGGGACGGGTGGCGGAAAGTTCCTCAGAGGTGGAACTCCTCCTGGAACCGGTAAGGCTCCTGTTGTATTTGCAACTGGAAATACAACTGGAAGGGGAGGAGGGGAAGAAACCTCGGGACACTAAAAAATAGGAACTGATGTAGGAGGACTTGAGGTAGCGCACATAGGGTACAAGGAAACAAGGAGAGCCACATTGATAGGATAAATTAAAACAGGAGGAGGGATTCCATAATGCTTACTAGGTGAACTGTCAGGTTGAGCCTAAGCCTTCGACGTCCGAGCCAAGAAGCCTTCCTGAGGACCGTGAGTTTCCTTTACTTCATCAAACTTTGACAAGGAAGGCTGACTTCCATCAACTTGGGAAAAATTGGATTTATTGACCCACTTTTAGGCACCCTTTTGCACTAATATTGCATATGGCATGAGAAGCATTGAAAGGGAAAGCACCAGTAATCGACCTTGTGATGCCAAATTTGTTTTTACATACAAATCCACATTGCTTACCAAACCCTCCCTTAGGTCAACCTCAACATGAATCCATGCCCATCTCTTGTCTGCCTTCCGGTCCCAATTTGGTTCCAGACCTGAGAAAACGCCCAGCTTGTTACCTATGGATTCCAATTCCTTCGGAGGCCAAAAGACTAGGGGAAGCCCTGGGAGAATAGCCCATACTTTCAAAACCACTCCTGGCCCTCTGGTCGGGTCGAAGTTTGCATCCCAATTCCGTAGTATCAACCCCGAAGTCCAGTTTTTACTTAGAATTTTAAGACAATATGCAAAATAAATACCATACATCCTTTGATTATAACATGAAACACAGGAACATAATCCAGTTCCAATCTCCAGTGAAGGTCTATCCAATTGGATAGCGGACCCTCTTGCAGCGATTTTCCATTAAACTTTCCAACCAGGGTCGTGCCATAGAACTTACACACATCCTCCACCACAACATCCCTTCTGACCACCATCTTCACCGACTCAGGGCGAGCCCTAATGCGTCCGTACCAGGCTTCTCATTAGCAGAAAATCTCTCCTTGCTACATGCTTCTCAGTATATTGAATAAGGAGTTTTA
>JASDQU010501786.1:38642-52497 GCA_032191745.1 Picea mariana
CAAATGAAAACAACATAAAAGAGTGCCATTCAAGTTGAAAAGCTCTGGAAATGAGTCATGGAAAATCAAGAAACATGCCCTGCTAATTCCATAGATAATAAGCCATAATGCTATTTGCCATAGGAACACTTCAATGCTCAATATCAACTTTTATTAATATACAAGATCTTTGTCCCGCCAAATCAACCTTAATGTAATAGCTGGTTCAGGAACCTTGGTGATGATCCTGACAATATATGATAGGGTGGGCAATTGCCAGCTCCTCTATCCTTGGTGCTTCCTATTATTAACATAGACAAATGTAGAAAGCCTTGGGACCTATTCTTTTGAAAGGAATAAAACAGCATAAACCTTAATCAGAAAGATGATTAAAAAACTATGAAAAATAGGACGACAAACTTATTGAATATCTTTACATATATGAACAAGATTGACTTTCTCTTGCCTCTCAGGGCTTAGAGATAGTTAAAGCACGGTGAATGGCGAAAGCTGCAGGGGAAGGGATTGCTAAAACCAGAAAAATACAACAGCAGTCTCGTGTTGAAGAAGACTGATGTCAAAGACAACGAAGGCATGGTAAATTTCTGAACAACCTGTAATATGCTTCAGATAGTAGGAATCTTCTGTATATCTGCAATCGATTATTTGAACCCAACTGAGCATCTCCATCACAGATCTATCAAACCTTTTTTGGCAAATGTATTTCATTTGCATTCTTCCTGGCTTTGAATCAATTGCTTATGCCAATCATTACACCTTCGGCAAGCACAAATC
Source organism: Picea mariana (assembly GCA_032191745.1). NCBI lineage: Eukaryota > Viridiplantae > Streptophyta > Pinopsida > Pinales > Pinaceae > Picea > Picea mariana. The sequence goes on from JASDQU010501786.1 coordinate 39,417, forward strand.
TTTCCTCGATCTAAATTAGTCAGGAAGATGAGACAAAGCCCCATGGAAAATAATATCTGCTATAAGTATTTTCTTCAATATTTACCCTGACATTTTGGTTTCGCAGGAGTGTCAACAGCAATGTTTGTGTACTGTGGATCTTTCCGCATCTGGATTGACCTGAAATTGCTGCTGCAAGGATCAGCATCCAGCAACATCTGTACAACTTCTCTCATTGTTGGCCGCAGTGCCGGTAGGTTGCAAGTACAACGTACTGCTATTTTCAAGACTTTGATCATTTCTTCCTGAAACGACCTGCAAATCTTTGAGTCGAGAGCTTCCAAAGCATCTTTCTGGGAACATATCTTGTGTGAAATCCAGTATACAATATCTTTGTTATCGCCAAACCCTGGATCAATTGGTTGCTGGCCAGTAACAAGCTCCAACAATACCACACCAAAACTATAAACATCACTCTTTTCTGTAACGTTCAAAGAGTATGCATATTCTGCATAGAAAAAATGGATGTAAGTACTGAATCACTTAGGACAAATATATACATACAAGTATAAATAAATTTTGAAAAAGGCTAGAATCTATAACTGCAAAACCTATGAAAACCTTGAAAAAGAGCTGTCTTTTCTATGGCAAAGGTGCAAACTAGGGAAGCACAGTACTAAGCTGAACATACCAGGAGCAATGTAGCCATGGGTGCCTGCAAAAGCTACGGTAGAATCCCTTCCTCCACAAGCGTGAAGAATTTTGGCAAGCCCAAAATCAGCAATCTTTGCCTCATAAAATTTATCCAGCAAAATATTGGTAGATTTTACATCTCTGTGAACAATTGCAGGCAAGCAATCATGATGAAGATATGCTAATCCATGAGCTGCTCCCAATGCAATTTTGTACCGTGCTGGCCAATCCAAATCCATACTTCTCTTTAATGTCTTCTCTTCATTATTTTCATGCAAAGCATCGAATAAGTTTCCGTTTGGCATGTATTCATATACCAATAGATTTGAATTACCATTTGACAAATAACAATAAAGCTTCACTATATTTTTATGCCGAATTGTTCCCAAAATATCCACTTCTGCCTTTATCAATCTGTCTAACCCATTTTGCTTGTTGTTGTTTATGTTCATTGTCCATATTCGCTTTACTGCTACAGTTTCATTGTTCTGCAACGTGACACAGTACACCTTGCCCGATCCACCACTTCCTATGACATTCTCTTCATCTAATAAAGCTTTGTAAATCTCTTCCTCAGAGAAGCTTAAATTCTGAAAAGATTCAAGGGTCCAAGAAGAATTAACCCTTTCATCCATCAAGTCGAGCTGATTTTGACGATATCTTCGCTGAAAATGTATCAATCCAAGCACAAGTAATAACAATGCTGCGCCAACAATGAGCCCGGAGATCATTCCCATTTGTCTGGCTTCTTTCTCACGATGAGAATCAGAACAAGCCTCAAGAATATTGCTATTATTATAATTATCATTTCCAGAGCTGTTAGCACAGAGGCCTAGATTTCCTGAAAAGCTTTGTCTGTTTACCCCATTAATGAGTGAACTTGGAACAGGCCCAGTTAACTCATTATTGGAAAGATCAAGCGAACTGAGCTTCAGTGCACCAAGACTGCTTGGAATTGAACCAGATAGTTTGTTGTTTGAAAGATTTAAGGAGTTCAGATCAGCAATATATCCAAGTGACTCTGGAATTGATCCTTGCAAGTAATTTTCTGCAAGATTAACAACAACCAAAGAAGTACAGGAACCAACTTCATCTGGTATGAATCTCTCAAACATGTTGTTCTGCAAAAGCAGATCAGTCAACTCCCTCAAGTTGCCAATTTCCTTTGGTATTGGACCTGTAAAGTGATTATTGTTTGCTTCAAGTTTGACCAATAGCTTTGCCATGCCAATCTCTGGTACCAGAATCCCGGACAATTGATTATTCTGAATATACAACTCTGATAACTCCTTCACATTTGCGATCTCAGAACCAATTCCACCAACAAAATTATTGAAGCTTAAATCAATAATGTTAACATTTGGCAGTCCCCAAATTCCTTTGGGCACGGGACCACTCAGATTGTTGTTTTTTACTCTGAAGCGAACCAAAGTTTTGCAATCTCCATAAGTTTCAGGCAGCTCTCCTGTAAAAAAGTTATCGAGAACCAGAAAGTATTGCAGATTTCCTCCTCTGCACATATCTTTTGGTAGCGTGCCACTGAACTGGTTCTCAGAAACATCGAGCAAGTTAAACTTGGATAGACTGCCAAGCTTCTGTGGTAGTTGACCTGTGAAATTGTTCTGATACAGTGACAAACCTACAAGATATGGGAATTCCCCAAAGCTTTCAGGAATTTGACCGGACAGTTGGTTCTTGTAGAGCTGAAAGGAAACAAGGTTTCTTAAATTGCCAACCTCCTCTGGAATATTTCCGCTAAGCATGTTATTTGATGCATCAAAATATTGCAGAAATGTAAGATTACCCAGCTCTTGAGGTATATTTCCACTAAGATTGTTGCTGTACAGCTCCAGTTGGTAGAGTTTACCGAGTTTGGAAATTTCTCTTGGGATAGATCCATGGAGGTTATTGGTAGAGAGATCCAGCAGGCCCAGATCTGTAAAATTTAAAATAAAACTCGGAATTTCTCCTTCCAAATTGCAGGAAGCCAGGTAAAGCAGATTGAGCTTTTGCAAATTCATGAGCTGTTCAGGTATATTTCCTGGATTGAATGGATTGTTTGCCAGGCTCAGAGAGGTCAATTCTGGTAAATATCCCACAGAAGCAGGGAATGGACCTGTGAAGCTGTTGATTGTCAAATCTAGAATTTGCAGGGATTTCAATGGAGAGAAGTCTGGTAAAGTACCGGACAAAGAATTGTTGGTAAGATTCAAGTGTTCAAGCTTGCTACAATTCATAAGGGTCGATGGCAGATTCCCTTTAAGGTAATTTAGACCCAATTGAAGTTTCTTCAAGTTGCTCAAACCGCATATATTGGAAGGAAAAGGGCCATTCAGAAATTTGGTTTCAAGTATGATTTGAGTGACCATACCTGTAGAATTGTCGCAGATAATTCCATCCCAATTGCAAGGCGCATCAATGGAGTCTTCCCAGTTTTTCATGAAATTCTGAGGATCTTTTAAGCTACTCTTCATCAGTTGTAAAATTTTAGCCTCTTGAGTAAGAGCTTGGGCTCTGTTCATCTGTAGCAAACCACACGAAAGCGACAAGCATACACTCCAAAAAACAATTGTGTTCTCCATAGTTGCTTCTGTATCTCACAAGCCTATATGGCAAGTTCAGGCTATTGGGTATTTTGCAAGCATGGCTCTATGTATGGCCATGGTATTTTCTATGCACAGGCAAGTTCTTATAAGATATCCACCCGCCATGGTTTTGCAGTAGAGTAAACCCAACAATCAACAAATTGCACATGTAGGTAGCTACGTTTCATAACTTASTCCAATTCAAGACAATGGTCTGCAACGATGGCTCCGCAATTTCAAGTGCAAAGCTACCAACAATCACTCACTTGATGGGCCTCCATTCAAACGTTTGCTGCTGAGCAGCAACCTAAACCGCCCAAAAAGAAACGCCCTGCAAATATCCAAATTTGGAGTTTTCTTATAAYGGAATATGCTCACCTACTATACTATTTGCAAGCTACTTCGAGCAATGACATAGGCAGGGCCSTAGTAGTGCATGGACTTTCTTTTGAAATAAACGGAAAGGGAAACTTTCTCGTGATAACATATGATATGATACTGAAATCCATTCGTTCACGGAGGCAGGGAGGTTAAAGTGGCAAGGATAGAAAGAGAGGATTCTTGCAGAGCTTCTGGATATGATGACATATGCCTTGCAATCAGTTGGCATTTCACCTCTTCTTCTGCGTCCCCTCTGCTTGGATTTTATAATTTCCCCCTCTGCTTGGATTTTATAATTTCCTTGCACCGCATGTTAAATAACGTGGTTCATTGCCGACTGTGAGCTGCAGGAAAGAACATATCGGATTCTGTCATGGTAATTGAATTCCTTGAAAGGCATATGTCTGTATGAGATATGCTCTGCACAGTCCAGGATAGCAACCCGAACAGAAACCTCCGAAAGATATTTTATCTTTCTTATGTTACCATCTTAATGGAATCTATTGAGATAAAACAAAAGACAAAAGACCACAAACGTATTTTGATACTGTAGGGACGTGACATGAAAGTTCCAAAGGACATCTCCCAACGCGGGCTGTCCTTTAAAGATGAAATGACATCGATTTCTTTTCCCAGACTTTGCTGGGAAGTTCTTATTTGCTTCACTTCATGGAGTGTGCTAACTCCTAGCAATCTTTCTTTTCTAGTTATTTTTTTACCAGGTTTTTCAGGGGTTTGTTAAATTTTCGGCACATTCAAAATTTTGATTGATTTTCTGAGTATTTAGGTTGGTTTAAAATGGGGTATAACTTCTAAAATAAGGTTTTAAAATACATAACACATGTTTCATAAGAAACTTTTTCATGCAAAATTCAGACTACTTTGAAAATTGAAAAATTGACCCGATTCAGACCCATTTTTTTCCCAAAAATTGACTAACTTACTCCTTTGCTTTATTACAAGTCGACGGTTCATTTTTAACTCCAAGATAGGTTGTCTCGACTCGATTTGTTAAATAAAAGCAAACGCAAAATGACAAATTATGAAAGACCCGTCGTTGTACAAAGTGACAAGGTGAGAAAAGAGTAGCATTAACCGTACATACAAGAAGGCTCCCACGTCAATGAAGCTTCTTAATACTAATGATTAGTATAGACGCACGGGAGCACAAAATACAAAGGAGAAAGTACCAAGTTGAACCCTCAGCGAGTCGGTCCTACCTTAAGTTTACTTTGGCTTTCTCACAAAATACAAAGGAGAAAGTACCAAATTGAACCCTCGGCGAGTTGGTCCTACCTTAAGTTTACTTTGGCTTCCTCTCTGTCAATGTGGGATAATTGAAGTTGTGAATTTCACACCCTTTATAACAATCTCTTCCTTCTATTCAAGTGTAAGAAGTAGAGATAAGTCCTTCAATCTTAATTCAATCCAAGAATTGTTTAGTTGGAAGTGGGGCCAAGTTGCCTTGTTAAGTAAAATCCCTTACCTTATCCTCCACCTTTAACCCATTGTCAATTAATTTTATTTGTTTAAAGAAAGTTTGGTCCTTAATGCATGTTCCCGTGCATTGCCGGCCATAATTTTTTTGAGATATACAATTAGGTACTATTTCACTGAAAACGATTATTAAAAAAATATTATTAAAATGAAACATGAAATAAAAATATATGATTAATTTTATAATATTAATGTTAAGGTAGCGTGTTTTTGTCAATCTCTTTTTACATTTATATTGATATAAATATGGATAATGTTTAAAAGAGGGATGTATTAGTATTAATATGTCTCTATTTTATTTATATGTTAAATATGTTTATCAAATTATTTTGCAAAATTATTAACAATTTTTTTAATCAATTTAATTTTTTTTTTTAAATTAAGAATATGATATTTAAATTTAAATAAAAAATATGTTTTCAAATTTGATATAGTAAATATTTTTAAAGAGGTTTGATTTTACAAATATTTAAGCATTAATTTTAATTGTTATTTATATAGAGAAGAGAATCATTAACATTAGAAAAATTTATTATAGCTTTGGAAACAAATATAGAATTGTTATTTAGATATCAATTTTAATTGTTATTTATATAGAGAAGAGAATTATTAACATTAAAAAAACTTATTATAGCTTTGGAAATAAATATAGAATTGATGAAATTTGAGATTTTAATAACAAAAAAATTGTTTTAGTCATTTTAGTTATCTCAATTATTTTAATATGGTTGTGAAGATTGGGCATGCAACATTTTTCTTGAGACTTGTATTAAAATTTAAGTCAATCTAAACACATTTTATAATATATGATGTTAAAATTAAATGCAACATTCAACCTCAGTTTTTTTATTGAAGTTAGATGTACTTTTATGGAATTGAAGTTATGATTAAATATCAAAATGCCCATTAAAATAAGTCAAATACACCTAACATCTAGGCATTTATGAATTGCTTTTAGAACATAAATATGTGTCTTCTCTACAACTTGAGTGGGCCTGGGCCTAATGGTTAAGAACATCCATATGTTCAAATCTAGAGGGGTGTAGGGTATGTACACCTTCTTAGATTTTCGCACTAAAATTGTTGCCATGATCTTAAAATTAAATTACTATTATTATAAATTGCTCATGTTAAAGAGGAATATAATCAATTTTAAGAGACATAGTAGAATAACAATAAAATCATTAATAAAAATAAGTTTAAATATTACCAAGGTTTTATATAGATCCTTATTTGAATGTTTAAAATTATTTTTCCAACATTATAAATTTAAAAAACAAAATAAATATTGTTAAAATTAAGATTAATACTTACATCTTTATAATGAAACCTTGCATTGGACCCGATCTGGGCGACGACACCCTATCTGCAACGATTAGCGCAGGACTTGTTGACAGTCTGTTTTATCTTTCTCTCAGCGGAATGGACACTCCCTTTCTCTAAGGTTACCAACCAACCTCCGTTTTGATTACAGTGCAGCTTCCAGCAGAACCTGGGTCTGCCCCACCTTCATCATTGCTTTTGCATTGGGGTTTGAGCGGTTTCTTGCTCTTTGCGGCTTGGACAGTCCCCCTCTCTAAGGTAACCATCCGACCACCGTTTTGAATACAGTGCTGTTACCAGTAGAACCTTGATCTGCCCCACCATCTTTCAAGGTTTTTGCATTGGAGTTGATGGGTTTTTCTCGGTTTTGGCCCCTCATCCACCTATTGGGTTTCTTGCTGTCTTTTAGAAGCAGGCAAGTTTATTTTGCTCCCCCTTTCCCCGTGACTCTACAGTTTTAGATTTGGCCGGCTTCTGCTATGTTTTTCGCCAGAGGTAAAAGTGTCCTCCTGCTCTGACTTTTTCATCTACCACTATTTCTTTACAGTCATCTGACTGTTTCTACTCCCTTTTTCATAGCTCATTGACCTGACACTGTTGCGCTTCGGGCATCTCCCTTTAACTATCTGGTCAGACAGATTGAACCACTGGAGGCGGTTTTTGAACTGCCTTTCATCTGCTCTGTTCTTCGTTTTTTCAACTAGCTTCCATAGTGCGCGATCTGCCTGATCCACCCTGCTGGCATTATGGGAGACCCATGGGACCACCCGAACATGCTGGCCTCGATTGACGAGCTATGTTCCATCCATTACAAGACAAATAACCTGACAGCACTCCCTCGATCGAGACCTGTTCATACCAACCCTGCTTCGGTTACTCGGACAAATCATCAGGTGGAGTCACATAACTGCAGAGGCACAGGCCTGATTTCACCATCTTTTCTCCAGACAGACCCGGCTGTAGCAGGTCAAAGTCAACAGGCTATCTCAGCGAAGGCATGCCCTACCACTGATCCACAGCACAGCCTGACAGAGCCTTACCAGCACAGGGTTAGAACAAAGGAGAGTTACCAAAGCAGCGGACCAAACTCTCATTCACGAGGGGTTCATAAAAAGCGCCAACACAGGGTCTGGAAACCCAAACACAAACACCCAAAGCTCATCCTAGGCATGGATGTTGGGCTTACTGAGGCATGCAACCTGGCCCTATGTGCCCTGGTTGGCAGACTGGCATACAAAGAAAAATGTAAGCAATCTGTGGATGCCTGGATTTCTTTACACTGGAAACCGATTCTGGGCTATTTACCAAAGATACTTCTGCTGCAACAAGGCTGGTTGGGTTTTATCTTTAACAAGCCAGAGGACTCAACTCTCATCCTGAACGGATTCTGGCCAATCGATGAGGGGAGCCTCATGCTCAAACGATGGAGGCTGGGGTTTAATCCCACCACTGAGTTTTTCAGTCACAGACATGTATGGGTCTTGCTACCCGGGCTACCCCTACAACTCTGGAACAACCAAGCTCTAGAACTGATTGGGACTGCCTTAGGGCGTTTTTTAAGAGTGGATGCAACCTGTCTAGCTGGGACAGATAGAAGAATGGCTAAGATTTACGTGGAGATTGACATACAGACGGGACTTCCTGAAGTCCTCGAAATAGACTGGCGCAATCAACTGATCACACAACGCCTGGACTTTCTTGGCATACCTTTCCGTTGTTCCTACTTCTGCAGAACAGGCCACTTGCGAAGGGACTGCCATAAGTTTCCTAGACTGGACCTTGATTTGGATCCTGCAGAGGAGCCACTTTTTGACGGATACATCTCCTCTCCAAAACAGTTTGCTGAACAGTCAGCACCTTTTTCTGGTCAAGATACTTTTTCACCTGATGACTCTCTAGTGGGTAAGATCAATCTACTTTGCCCCTCTCTCTATAACTCTTTTTCATCTTGGGACAGATTGTATATTGCTAATCATGAGAACTTGATTTTGGGTTCTGGAGCAAAAGCCACAGATCCGGTTTTAACAGACCACACATCCTTCCCACCCTTAAATGGGCATAACCAGACTGGATCTGATCCCATCCCCCCTTCAATACCGATTACACACCTCTCACTAGATCCAGATACCCAGAGTCCGGTTTCCCCATCAATATCTTTTGATGAAACACCAATCCCTCATACATTACCTGGATATACTGAACTGAGCCAGTCTGAATTTCAACTTGACACCATGTTCCCATCAGCTACCTCAGCACATACTCTTCCTTTTGACTCGATACCCATCCACACCTATCTTGGAAATACTATTATACAACCCACTTTACCCGCACCGGACCAACCATCCACTTCAAACTCTCCCTCACTGGACCAACCATCCTTTTCAAACCTTCCCATTTCAACTAATCCAGATCCACATTGGTCTAGAGGTATTGGACTAGAACTATCACCATTGAAAACCCGCAGTGCTCGCAAGAGATCACAGGCTGGATTGAAAGCTACGGGGAACTCTGCACCGGCTACAACTAAAGGGGCGCTTAGAGGATTAAAAGCCCTAGCCAGAGGTGACCCATGATCCTACTGTCCCTCAACATAAGGGGGATCGGAGGAGCCCTGAAATTTGCCTCTATGCGAAGATTACTGGACCTGACACATCCGTCCATTATCTTTCTTCAAGAAACACTGGTGATTGCATCTGCTGCCCGAGAGTTCATTCAGAGACTCAGGCCAAATTGGTTGACCTGTGCGGCAAGCTCGGTGGGAACCTCTGGTGGTCTCCTAGCTGCGTGGGACCCTTCTCTCTTTAATCTTCGCCCGATGCTCAGTCCTGGAGGGATCCTTCTCACTGGACACAGCCTTGAATTAAAGTCTTCATTCAACCTGCTCAATGTTTACGGTCCTTGCTGTGACCGCAAGGTTTTCTGGGAACGACTGGACTCTCTCGGTCTCTTGGCAGCTCGAAACCTCATCTTAGCAGGTGATCTAAACCTTACCACCAGCCCTTTGGAGACTTGGGGACAAAAAGTACACATGGATCCACTTATGAGCTTCTTCAAACAACTGTTTTTCAAAAACGATTTGATTGACCTGGAACCGGCAGAGCTCGCTCCTACCTGGCGGAACGGCAGACTTGGCCCGGATAGCATTGCTAAACGCTTAGACAGATTTCTTATCTCTGCTGAAATTGTTTCTCCATCTCGCTGTTCTCGTGCCTGGGTTCAACAACCGTATCTTTCGGACCATGCTGCCATATGTCTTCAGATAGGCGAGGGCAGATTCGGGGCGGGCCAGCCTTTTAAACTAAACCTGTTATGGCTAAAGGAAACAACATTTAACAGATTGGTCAGAAAGACATGGGCGGACTGCTCTGACTCGGTACCTGGTGATCCGCAAGAAATGTTGGCTAGGAAATTAAACATTTTAAAGAAGCATACAGCTACATGGCTCCAAAACAAAAAATGTGAGGAGCAAGCGGTCATAAATAAAATTGAAAAGGAGCTGGCTGCTCTACATTGTTTACTCCTACACAATCTTGCATCATTGGATATCAACAATAGAATCCGTGAGCTGGAGAAGGCTCGATCTATTTTCCTGCGTGAAGATGAGGAGAGGTGGCGCTTAAAGAGCAGGATGCTCTGTCTCAAGGGTGGAGACAAAAATACACGCTACTTCCATAATTTTGCAAATGCTCGGAGATCAAAGAAACATATGTGGGACATTGAAGCGGAGGATGGCACCAAACTTCATACACAGGAAGAGATAAAAGAAGCTGCTGCACAACATTTTAGCAATTTTTTTCAAGTCCATGATGCACCAAATCTCACCACACAGGCAGGTATAGCAAACCGCTTCCCTAACATGGTATCAGCAGAAGAGGCACTAGCATTAGAAACCCCATGTACAAAGGAGGAAATTCTGTCAGTTCTCAAGGGATTCAAAAGAGAGAAGAGTCAGGGTCCCGACGGTTGGTCGGTTGAACTATACCTACATTTCTTTGACATTATGGGACAGGATCTGCTGGATGCCGTGGAGGACGCTCGCACAAGGGGTGTGATAAATCCACAACTAAACAAAACCTTTATTGTCTTGATTCCAAAATCCAATCTACCCAAACACTTCACAGACTACCGCCCCATTTCACTCTGCAACTTATGCTACAAACTTATTTCAAAGATTATTGCAAATAGAATCCTTCCTATTCTTTCCAAAGCACTTTCGGAGGAGCAGCTCGGATNGAGCTGGCTGCTCTACATTGTTTACTCCTACACAATCTTGCATCATTGGATATCAGCAATAGAATCCGTGAGCTGGAGAAGGCTCGATCTATTTTCCTGCGTGAAGATGAGGAGAGGTGGCGCTTAAAGAGCAGGATGCTCTGGCTCGAGGGTGGAGACAAAAATACCCGCTACTTCCATAAATTTGCAAATGCTCGGAGATCAAAGAAACATATGTGGGACATTGAAGCGGAGGATGGCACCAAACTTCATACACAGGAAGAAATAAAAGAAGCTGCTGCACAACATTTTAGCAATTTTTTTCAGGTCCATGATGCACCAAATCTCACCACACAGGCAGGTTTAGCAAACCGCTTCCCTCACATGGTATCAGCAGAAGAGGCACTAGCATTAGAAACCCCCTGTACAAAGGAGGAAATTCTGTCAGTTCTCAAGGGATTCAAAAGAGAGAAGAGTCCGGGTCCCGACGGTTGGTCGGTTGAACTATACCTACATTTCTTTGACATTATGGGACAGGATCTGCTGGATGCCGTGGAGGATGCTCGCACAAGGGGTGTGATAAACCCACAACTAAACAAAACCTTTATCGTCTTGATTCCAAAATCCAATCTACCTAAACACTTCACAGACTACCGCCCCATTTCACTCTGCAACTTATGCTACAAACTTATTTCAAAGATTATTGCAAATAGAATCCGTCCTATTCTCTCCAAAGCACTTTCAGAGGAGCAGCTCGGATTCCTGAAAGGCAGACAGATTTTAGATGCTGTAGGCGTTGCACAGGAATGCATCCATTCCCTAAACTCCAGAAAAAAACAAGCCATTCTGCTCAAACTGGATCTCAAGAAGGCTTTGATTGTGTAAATTGGGATTTCTTGCACCTTATTCTCTTGCAGAGCGGATTTGGGCGAGTCACTACAAATTGGATTCTAAGCTGTATTACCTCGGCAACCTTGGCTGTACTGATCAATGGGGAACCTACAAAATCTTTTCGATGTGAGAGGGGGCTCCGTCAAGGATGCCCCCTATCACCTTTACTTTTTATTTTGATACTTGAAGGGCTCAGCATCCTCCTCAAACACAGTCAAGCAGAGGGCAAACTATCTGGAGTAAACTTCTCAGGTCTGACACACATCCTGCACATTCTTTTCGTCGATGATGTGCTAATCTTGACAGAGGCCAGCCTTGCCGAATGGACCCTTATTCACTCCATCATTAGTACTTTCTGTGCAGCCTCTGGTCTAGTGATCAATTTAAAAAAATCACTCTTTCTTGCACTAAATACACAGGAACCTTTCTTAAATAATCTAACAGTGATGTTTGGTATCAACACAGCAGACCTTCAGGAGGGTTTCTCCTATCTTGGTTTTTTCATCAAACCTAACAGGTATACAAATAAAAATTGGCTGTGGCTACTCGATAAAGTTGACAGAAAAATCCATCATTGGTGTAATAAGCTTCTCACCATGGGTGGGAGATACATTCTCATAAAAGCTGTCTTAGAAAGCATTCCGGTCTATTGGATGGCGATTGCAAAAATCCCGGCTACAATTCTTAGATCCATTCGACAACTTATTTTCTCTTTTCTTTGGAATGGCAGTAAAACAACTGGATATCATCTTTGTAACTGGGAGACCATTTCTAAACCAAAAAAAATGGGCGGATGGGGCCTCAGGAATCTGTCCTTCTTCAACCGGGCGCTCTTGGCAAATACTCTCTGGCGCATCTTAATGAAGCCTGGTATCTGGAGCAAGGTGATCAAGGCTAAATACTTCCCACNCTCACCATGGGTGGGAGATACATCCTCATAAAAGCTGTCTTAGAAAGCATTCCGGTCTATTGGATGGCGATTGCAAAAATCCCGGCTACAATTCTTAGATCCATTCGACAGCTTATCTTCTCTTTTCTATGGAATGGCAGTAAAACAACTGGATATCATCTTTGTAAATGGGAGACCATTTCTAAACCAAAAAAAATGGGCGGATGGGGCCTCAGGAATCTGTCCTTCTTCAACCGGGCGCTCTTGGCAAATACTCTCTGGCGCATCTTAATGAAGCCTGGTATCTGGAGCAAGGTGATCAAGGCTAAATACTTCCCACAATTACCGGTTCTTCTCTGGATCAGATCATCCACCATGAGACCCACAGCTGGATCACAGACCTGGAAACATCTTTTAACAACCCTACCTATCATTCTTCACTGGCTCACCTGGGTCCCTGGAAATGGTCATCTGATCGAAGTTGGGAGGGACTGCGTGCTGGGCCTTGGCAAGCATGCCATGCTATCCACAGATCTACTGAACCTTCTACACCAAAAAAACCTTTACTTTCTATATCAGTTCATCTCTTCCGGCAGCGGGGGTCTATTGAGCGACCACTGGCTCAGCAGCG
>JASDQU010501786.1:70026-92781 GCA_032191745.1 Picea mariana
CAGAGCTCATTCTTCAGACTCATTACTTGTCCAATGTTTCTGACTGAGAAGAGTTTTGTTAGGGAATCATACATCTTCTTAGATGAGTCAATATGGGAGATGTAGGGTATCAAGCGGTATTTTATAGAGTCCACTATGATACTCATGGAATTGATGTCATTGTCTTTGAACTTCTCCATAACTGCAACGTTCAAAGGTTCCTTCTCTTTTCTTTCTTCGAACTATGGTTCCATGATCTTTCCTTTCACGATATCCAACGCTTTATTCTTAGCAAGGTTGAGGTCAATCCTTGTCTTCCATGATCTAAAGTTAGAAGCCCCTTCTAAATTTTTTTCTGATTTCATAGAGTAAGTCATAATTTCTTTGACTTGGTCAACCCTTGATTTTGACCAAAAACTCAAACTTGACGTCTTAGCTTGTTGAGAGTACCAAGAGATGCGCTAGGCTAGGGCAAACTAGGCTATCTAGAAATTAGGTCAATCTCTTCACTTAAGGTGCCTCAACAAGAGGGTTAGGGTTTCGTTGCTACAACAAAAACCAGCTGCATCTGCAACTGTAATTGAGCAAATCCTCCCAATCAATCTTCTAGCGGTTAGACTTTTCGAAGATAGTGCGAGCCCATAACCTGTTAGAAATTAATAGATGTGATCATTTAACCATAGACAATATAACAATATTTTCACCCAACCATAGGCCAAAGCCACCCCCGAGCACCTTAACCTTGATAGAGAATGATTTCATAAGCAAACCAATAGCCAACAAGGCTAATGCATCAAGCAAAGATAACCAAGACTGATCAGAAAGTCCAATCATGACCAATATAAAGTTTGAGCCTAAACCAGGAATACAAATTGCATTAGTTATCGGCTGCAGCTACTCCCCAGACTTGCACACTTGCCCAGTTTCTACAGTGCACACTTCTTCACTACCGAAATTTTGAGCTGTATATACAAAATGAGGTCTTGCTACTTGTATTTATACTGTTTTCCTGAGCTATATGGGCCGACTTCTCATTTTGGAGGCTAAATACTTAATATTAAATATTCCCTTGAGCCGACTTGTCTTCTAGGGTTATGTTCAATGCTTTAGGGTTTCTTCTTTCTTCCCAGAATATTCTATTCTCGTCAGGTTTACACGTGGAGGTAAATACCTCCTGCAACTACCATAATATCAACACCATCATCTTTGGGATTATTTGTTGAGACCCTAATAATAAGTCTTTATTGGATTTCTTTTCACGCACCATTCTGGAAGCTTTTCTCCCAGAGCATCTAGGGAGATTTTACTTTGATGCCCTTGTTTCCTCTTCTCCAATGCTTTCATTTTATGAGTTGTATTTTTCTTCTGAGAATTCCACTTCCACATCCTTGAATGATTCAAGTTATTCAGTTTTTTATTATGGAAAGTAAAAGCTACGATTTACTAAGATGTTGAAGATCACCCTTTTCTCTTCACATTGTTTGATGAAGCAGAGACTCAACAGAGCGGAACTGGCTGACGGTTGGACTGAAGGACGCTCCACATTCATTAAATAGTTACCAAGGATGACCAGCAAGTAGTCCCCAATGTTGTTCACGACTTGAGATAACGTCTCAAACCCATTCTTTGTTGATAAACCCTCATTTGAATGCAGAATATCAAAGCTCCATGGATGGATTGATGAGGGTTCTGATCCAACATTTGTAGAACAACTGGCGAGTGAAATTTTTGGGTCGCTCAAAGGGTCAACGATCGTCAAGTTTTTTGAACCTTTTGAGGGACAAGTACATGAGTGATTTTTAGATCCATGGAGGCCAAATTTCCATGAGACTTCTTGCCATTGATATTCCTTGTTCCCTCCCATAGCATTTGCAATGTCCTCTTTTTTATAGTTCTTATCAAAAAACCCATATTCATGACATATTTTACATTTAAAAGGGAGTTTTTCTTCTAAATGTTACACATGTTTCCAATTATCCAGGGAGATTAAAATGGCTTCCAGAATCCCCTTTTCCAAGTTCACTTCAGCATAAATTATCACACAGGAAAATATGTTTTCTTTTGGCTTCGCTTGATCAATGTATTTCCCAATGGAGATTCCAATACATCTTAGGGAGTCATCACTTTAGCAATGGAGTGGGAGATGTGGCAAACAAACCCACACTAGAATTGCAGAGGGCACATCATTTTATGGGATGAAGTTTGGAGTCCATTTGTTGAGATATATGCCTCTAGCACCTAAAAAATACAACCCGCTCTAAAAAATCAAATCTCAATCTTCCTTGAACTCGAAAACTCGAAGAGGAAGGAAAAAAAGCCACGCACAAAATAAATGATTCATAGAACCCTTGATCAAGGGTTTCCAGTTTTTCTCCAACCACGTAACTACTTTTCTTGGGGAAGGCCTTATGCTGGTAAACTGACCGATGAGGCCATTATCAGCTAGATCCAAAGCTTTCTTCCTGGATGAGGAAGGGGGAAACAAAACTTTGGGCATCTCGTCCAATTTCTTCACGAATTTGGAAGACTAAGACTTCAATTTTTTTACTAAGGCAGTAACCATGGCTTGGAAGGCCAAAGCATCATCTTTAAGAGTAGATTGTCACCCCTCCCCAACGATATCTTCCATACCATGCATAATCAAAACCTAAGGTTTCCAGAGCATTTCACACCAGTTGAAACAACATCTCATGCATCTTTTAATAGGTTTGTAATATTTTTTTGTAATCGTTACAAATAAATTCATATGTAAATATAAAAATTTTGTATACTTTCTAATGCATTTATATTTTACATGTTTTAAAAAACAAAAAAATACTTTAATATTTTTAGACATTACTTCAACTAAATTTATAATTTCAACTTTGAGAAGTATACTTACTCAAAATGAGATTTTTGTTTGCAAAAATAAATAATATCTACATTTTCAACATCCTTCAAACATTCGAGTATCAAGATGTCTCACATGTTAATTATCACAAGCATTCCATGTACAATGTGTTTTACGTTTTGTGCTTAACCATATCCACTAAAAATTATAAAAGAACATACAATTTGTAAGAAGATGTCTCACATGTTAATTATCACAAGCAATCCATGTACGATGTGTTTTATGTTTCCTACTTAACCATATCCACTAAAAATTATAAAGAACATAAAATTTGTAAGAAGTAAACACATGAAATTTTACAACACAATTTCTTTACTAATTCATTTCTCATGAGTGTTATTTTAAAAAGTTTTGTTTTCTTTTGGTAACTTAAATATTATGAACAATGTTTAATTTTTAAGGAAGGATTTGGTTAATGAAAATTCACAATTTCTTTACTCATTCATTTCTCATGTTTCATTAGGGTTATTTTATGAAGTTTTATTTTATTTTGGTAACTTAAATATTAGGAATAATGTTTAATTTTTTAAGGAAGAATTTGGTGAATAGAAATTTGAGATTTAAGAGAGATTTTTTAAGGAAAATAATACAATAAGAGATATGAATTTATTAAAAAAAAACAAAAAAACAAAAACAAAAACAAACTATTTTTTTTCTTATATTTTCAATTTATCTTGTTATAGATTTATTCAAATTTCAAGTGTAGGCACTCATTAGATGTAAAATTAAATTCAACATCCAACAAGTACCCATCCTGTATGTTTTTTATAGACCCATTGTGAAATATAATGGAAATACATTAAAAAAAGTGTTTCATTTCATGTTTTTGAAAGACCCATAGTGAAATATACCAGAACTACATGAAAAAACCATATTCCATACCAACGGTGAGATATAGAACTACATGAAAAAACCATGTTTGTTTTTTCATGTAGTTTCGATATATCTCACTGTGGGTCTATCAAAAGCATACAAAGTAGGTACTCGTTGGATGTGGAATTTAATTATCATCCAACGAATGAAACAAGTTTTTTTTTCATATATTTCCAATATATCTTATAATAAATCTATTAAAATCATGCAAAGTGAGTACTCATTGGATGTGGAATATAATTATGCATCCAAAGAGTGGCTACATTTGAAATTTGAGTAAACCTATAAAGAGATAAGTCAAAAATACAAGAAAAAAATGTAGTTTTCTTTCTTTCCCTCCAAAACTATTTACCCTTATAATTGACATCATCATCTTGAATCCTATTGCTTCTTTTAAACTTAATATTGATAGCTCAAAATTCTTTTAATTATTAAATCTAATAATAAAATATTAAAATTTACTCTAAATCTCAACCTTTCAATAATAAATATTAAATCTACCCAAAAAAATAAGATACAATTTCATATCTCCATAATATTCAATTAATGATTCATCTAACTATTGCTTATTAATTTGCAATGTTAAATAATTAATGTGATCTTAATAGATAACATTGCTATTCCCTTCTTATTGGATATTTTCACAACATTTATTTCTTGTAGGTGTATTTAATTACCCTTCAATTCTCAACAAGTATTATAATGTGCATCCAATTGAAGGATTTTATTAATTTTTAAGAACTAAGGAGTACTTCATAAATCGTTAACAATTATGAGATGCTTACTCATCAATCCATCTGATTCATATATTGAGAATTATGCATCATATCAATACATGGCATTAAAAAACTTATATATGAAGATCTTTCTCCGAACACTTTTCACATTCACATATTTCAAGCATAATGATAATTCCTACAGTTTTAAGTGAAATTTGTTAACTTCGATCATCACGAATCATCTTATTACACATATCTCAAGGTTTACACACTACCAATTTTCCTTCCATGATGTAAAATGAAGGCTTCCCAAAAGGGAAGCTCATAACTTGGAGTAAGAAAACAACCAAAAACAAAGAAATATGAAAGTTCAAGTAACAATAGTTTGGTTTATTATGATAGTCGATGATCTTCATACAGAAATACAATGGTTACATTCAAAATGCACATAGCCCAGTAAAATCACTGAAAGGGTAAATAATAAACAACTCATGTACATAGTTCGAAGGTTATAAAATGTGCAACTAAATAAGTAGCATGCCCACATATCATGAGAAATCAAACTAATATAGTTGGGAATCAAGTGAAGCACTTTATTTTAGTTGGACACCACTAAGGGTACATTCTCCTTGGGAGAGCATCGTAGCTAGTTCAAAAATGTCTCTACTTTTCTCCCTATTTAAGAATGAAACCACTGGAAAAAAAAAATAGGATGTATGCCATGGATGAAGACGATTATGGTTGTTCATAATGAATGTTATGGACTTTTATGAAGCTGGAAGAGCAGTGTTGATGCGTTGTGGAAAGTTGAGAGTGAACGGGTTGACATTGTTGGCAAAAAGAGAGCTAATGAGAGTGCCACTGTTAGGAGTTGGAGATGGAACATAAAGGATGTGTTGTAGCCAATTGAGGCCTCTCGGTTTATGAATGAACTACAAAAGAGACCACTAATGTGTGGACTATGCAAGAATTCTAAAGAGGAATCTACTTGACAAGAGATGTTGTTGTGTAAACTAGGAGCGCAAGTACTAAGGTTTTGAAATGTTTACAAACTGCTAACATGGGGAAGGTTTGTTGTTAACAAAATGTGGAACCAAGAAGAAAAGACCATGTCGTGACATTGCTCCATGCTTAGAAGTGGATCTTGTCTAAGACTACTATGAGAGATCCTAAGTATGTTGATGGAAGTAAGTTGCTACTAGAGAATGGATGCAAATGTTCCTGAGTAGAGTTGTGATATTGATGCAAAGAAAAAATGGTGATTGGCCGAATTTGATGGTAGCTAATATTAATGAGTTGCCACAAATATATGGAAAGTGTTTGATACATGATATGAGATTAAGCAAGGTCAATGTGAAAATTCCAATAATGAGTCGTGAAGTGCAAATGGTGTATGCTGCATGTGTTGAGTCATGGGAACCATGAATTGGAGCTATGAAATTGTTATATGAGGAATGGTGTTCTTCCTGTAGTGATCAAGGCTTCTACTTTGAGTGTCGAACTAAAGTAGGGAACAATTCAAGGCTTCTACTTCAAGTGCGGAACTGACGCAGCCCCCCCTACCTCAACAGGGTCTGCCGACCTCTCGGTCTAAGGATCATTCCAACGGCTGAGATGGATTAGCTCTTTTGGGTCCCTGCTGGAACCTCCATGAAACAATTTTTCACATGTCCTTATGAAACTCCGCCCGTGCGAACAAGCACTAGGCACAAGTTTCGTCCACGCAACCATTGGCTGCGACCGTGTGCTTATCAAAAGGTGTTTCACGATTTCGTGTATCGGGTCTTTGCATGTGAGTCACCCCAACTCTCTCGACCTCCGAAATCCTGACAGGGGCCTAGCGCATGCTAGCTCCTTCCTTTTCCTCCATCCATATGACCCCTCGCTATGACCCGGGGCTCAAATCTCAAGCACTTCGTGATTTCTCATTTTGCGGCTTCGCATCTTGTGAATTTTGTTTGATCATCCCTCCGAAACTCGAACTAACGAGTTCCGCTCACCTAACCAACGGTCCAAAATACCCGTGATCCAACGGTCCAGATCTCCTTCGCGAATCGGAACTTCGCGTTTCGCGAAGTTCGACAATGGCTTCCTCCCTTCTCTCGATTCCCAAACTTGTAGTACTTTTCGAGGCCAGATCTATGGTCTAGATCTGATCTTCTACCGTGCGCTCTTCTGAGTGTTTGGGCATGAGATTCAACATTCCAGATCTCTTCCTCTGCAGCTAATCTAACGGCTATTGTCGCTCCTCCTCCTGAGCTTTTCTTTCTCCCCTGTCTTGGAATATTTCCAATGTTTTGAAGGTCTCGGCCTTCGTTCTACTTCTGCGAGCCCTGTGACTTTTGGTCTCGTCTGCATTTTTTAAAACGTTGTCTCTCCTGAGCTTTGGAAACAAAAATCGACCTCGGCCCTAGCGCACACTTTCTCTCTGCGTGCAACTTTGCATTGTCCCTCCTAAGCCTTGGGACTTGGAATAAGTCCACTCTTGCACACTCCTCGTGCTATCTATTCTGAGCTTTCCGCTTGCTCAGTCTCTAAGGGACTCAACCATTGATCATCTTCCAAAAGACTTATGGTGCCCACCTGGCATGCTCTACACTCAACCTCTTGAGATTTTAAACTTGAAACAGTTCGCTCCTCCACACACTCCTTGTGCTTGACCAGCCTCCAGATGGTTGTCTTTCAACACTTCGTCTCAGTGTTGGCCTGGTGCACTCCTTGCACAGGTCTTCCTCCAGAGTATTCAGTAACTCTGCTTCTATTCCTCTTGTTCCTTGAAGGGAACCTGTACCCTCTTGACAGCTTCTGCTGAAGCACACCTTGTTGAGCTTACAGAGTGTTCAGTAACTCTGTGAGTGTCTTCTCCTTGAAACTTCTCTTCTTTCTGAACTTGAAAAAGAGTTCACCTTGTGCACTCCTTGCACTCGCTCGATGCCCACCTGGCAGAGCTCTACAAAATCCTCAACAATTATGTTCTCTCTTCTCTATGCCTTCTCTGCACAGTCTTTCCTCCTCCAAGGTGTTCAGTAACCTTGAGGCTTGTCCCTTGAGTTTGTGATTCCTCTGGTGTGCCCTCCTGGCACGTTCTTGCTTGAATTCAACAGAACTCAGAAGTGCACTCTTTTCATTGGCTCACAGAGTCTTCAACACCCTGTCATGCAACCCCTTGCATTAAGCCACAAAGAACCTAGACTGAAATTAGAAACCTCACAGACAACAAATTTTGTCTACAGCCTGCAGATGGAAACTACTCATACATCTACAACATAAATAAACACACCATTCAATTCAAATGCAAACAGAAAAACACACAAAAACTCATATGCAAGAAAAAATTCTCTTTTTGTATTAATCTTAATGTCTATACAATGGTTACAAAAGCTCAGATTGCTACAGAGTCTCGGCTTCCTCTCTCCTCTTCTCATTTAATCTCTCTTGTTCTCATTTCGAATCTGCCTTATGAAAATCGATACAAAGATCTTTTTACAAAAGGGGTCTCATCGAGCTCTTCCCTCCATCTCACCTACTCTCATTAATTACATTTACTTGCAATCAATGGATGTCTAGTCCGGAGCGAATATAGATCTTATCAACCTGCACAAAGGCATCAACGTGGTTGTTCCATGCTTACACATTTAATTGCATTAAATTACAAATTTCAAATTTTAAAATGAGAGGGTTGGCGCCTCTCTCCTCCATTGAATGCGCACTGAGATGTGTTGGCTAGCTGACGTGTTGTGGGGTGAAGTGATGCTTCTGCATCATACTCCACTGTTGTGAAAAATTCATGAGCTCATGCTCATGAGCTCCCCAGCTCTGTTGAAATCCACCTGGATCCCAAACTATTCTTTGGAGCTTTCCATCTGCTCCATTGCTTTGCTATTGTTGTTGCTGCTTCCCTGCTGCTCTTGCAGGTCCTCCTCTGTTCAGCTTCTTCCTGCTGACAGATTCTTGCACTGACCTCAACATCAGCTTCCTTACCTCCTCTACCACTTCTTCCAGCTGCTCTGCTGGCTAGCTCTCTGGAAGTCTTCTCTATTGCACTTCCTTCTTGGCAATGGGTAGAGCAACTCGATCCCCCCTGCGATTTTCTTTTTCTCCTATGGCCTTATCTTGTCGCCCTACTGCAGACTCCAATTCTGCAATCTCATCACTGAGTTGTTGCTCAGCTTCTCCTTCTGACAGATTTGCTTCTGCCAAATCTCCTGCCGACATATTTCTAGCTTTTTCCAGCTGCTCCCCAGATTGGAATTTTGCTCCCTCTTCTGTTGCAGGCTTTAGTGTTGTAGTCATCATCTGGTCAACTTCCTGGCTGAAATTTCTGAGCAATTTTGTCGAATGATATTCTCCTACGATCTGCATGACTATCTGCTGGCAACCATCTTTTGGTCTTGGATTGTTAAACCAATCCTCTAGCATCTCCAACTCCTTCTCCCATGGAGTGAGCATATCAATTGTGTGCTCTTCTTCTTCTGTTGGGGCAGACATCAATATTTGATCCTTCTCCTCCTCTTTGACAGTCTCTATTGGTTGTCCTTCTGTTGTTGCACCTGCAACACACGCTATGGCCTCAATTGGGCTATGTGGCAGAAATACCTCAATTCATTCAATGATCATAATGTATTTTTGATCCTCCTCTGTCAGCTCCCTTTGCTGATCTGAACTCACCTCTGAGCTCATGAGACCCTCAACTAGTCTCAACTCACTTCCCTTGCCCACCTGGCATCTAGGGATTTCCTCTCTTCCCACCTGATAGTCTATGAGATCCAATGGTCCCATCTCATTGCCCACCTGAAAATATGAACTTTCTTTACTGCCCACCTGGTAGTTTCTGAGACCCTTGTCTGATCTCTTATCCTCATCATCACTGAGACTCTTCCCAGCTTCTAACTCACAGATGTGAACCATTTCCTTTGTGTCTCTAAGGTTTTCAACATACCTCAACCATACTCTCAACAACCTTTGTTGTCCTCTTGCCAACAATATCTTAACTAGCCACTTCACCTTCTTCTTCATGGGCCACTCATACAAGTAATGCACTTTTGAATCTTGTTGCATTTTAAATGCAAGCTTCTCCATTTCTGCTCTTATCTCGTTGAGCTCTTTGTCTATCTCAGCTTTGTTCCTCTGCTGGTGGTCTTCTCCCCGACCTCGCTTATGACCTTCAGTAACCATCTTCTCCCTCTACCTGTGCTCCTGGAAAATCTATTGTTCACTCTGCATCTGAGGGTGTCTCCAACTTTTTTTACAGCCCACCTGGCTGTCTAATGACTGTTGCATGGCTACAAACAATCACCACACAGAGCACCAACACTCTGTCTTCCTTCACCTGAAATCTACAGACGAATATTGTGCTATGATACCACTTGATGGTATCAGCCAATATTCATTCACCATCTCTCCTTTGCCTACGATCTGCAGACAAAATATTTAGCTCTGATACCACATGACGCAGCCACCCCTACCTCAGCAGGGTCTGTTGACCTCCTGGTCTAAGGATCGTTCCAACGAATGAGTTGGATTAGCTCTTTCGGGTCCCTGTTGGAACCTCCATGAGACAATTTTCCATAGGTCCTTATGAAACTCCGCCCGCACGAACAAGCACTGAGTGCAAGTTTCCTCCATGCGACCACTGGCTGTGACTGCGCACTTATCAAAAGATGTTTCGTGATTTCACGTATCGGGTCTTTGCATGTGATTCACCCCGACTCTCCTGACCTCCAAAATCTCGACAGGGGCCTAGCGCGTGCTAGATCCTCCCTTATCCTCCATCCATATGACCCCTCGCTATGACCTGAGGCTCAACTCTCAAGCGCTTCGCGATTTCGCATTTCACGTCTCGCGAAGTTTTCTTGCTCGTCCTTCTGAAACCCTTCTAGAACCTGAACTAATGAGTTCTACTCACCTAACCAATGGTCCACAGTCCCCATGATCCAATGGTACAGATCTCCTTCATGAATCAGAACTTCACATTTCGCGAAGTTTGACAATGGATTCCTCCCTTCTCCTAATTCCCGAACTTGTAGTACTTTTTGGGGCCATATCTATGGTCCAGATCTGATCTTCTCTCATGCGCTCTTCTGAGTGTCTGGGTGTGACATTCAACGGTCCAAATCTCTTCCACTGCAGCTGATCGAACGACTGTTGTCGCTCCTCCTCCTGAGCTTTGCTTTCTCCCCTGTCTTGAAAGATTTCCAATGTTTCGAAGGTCTCGGCCTTCGATATACCTTCTGTGAGCCCTGTGACTTTTGGTCTCGTCTGTGTTTCTTAAAACGTTGTCTCTCCCGAGCTTTGGCAACGAAACTCGACCTCGGCCCTAGCGCACACTTGCGCTCTGCGTGCAACTTTGCATTGTCCCTCCTGAGCCTTGGGACTTTGAATAAGTCCACTCGTTCACACTCCTCGTGCTATCTCTTCTGAGCTTTCCGCTTGCTTAGTCTCTAAGGAACTCAACCCTTGATCGTCTTCCAAAAGACTTCTGGCGCCCACCTAGCATGCTCTACACTCAACCTCTTGAGCTTTTTAACTTGAAACAGTTCGCTCCTCTGCACACTCCTTGTGCTTGACCGACCTCCAGATGGTTGTCTTTCAACACTTCATCTGAGTGTTGGCCTGGTGCACTCCTTGCACAGGTCTTCCTCCAGAGTATTCAGTAACTTTGCTTCTATTCCTCTTGTTCCTTGAAGGGAACCTATACCCTCTTGGCAGCTTCTGCTCAAGCACACATTGTTGATCTTACAGAGTGTTCAGTAACTTTGTGAGTGTCTTCTCCTTAACACTTCTCTTCTTTATGAACTCGAAAAAGAGTTCACCTTGTGCACTCCTTGCACTCGCTCAATGCCCACCTGGAAGAGCTCTACAAAATCCTCAACAATTATGTTCTCTCTTCTTTATGCCTTCTCTGCACAGTATTTCCTCCTCCAAGGTGTTTGGTAACCTTGAGGCTTCTCCCTTGAGTTTGTGATTCCTCTGGTGTGCCCTCCTGACATGTTCTTGCCTGAATTCAACAGAACTCAGAAGTGCACTCTTTGCACTGGCTCACAGAGTCCTCAACACCTTGTCATGCAACCCCTTGGATTAAGCCACAAAGAACCCAGACTGGAATTAGAAACCTCATAGACAACAAATTTTGTCTACACCTTGCATATGGAAACTACTCATACATATACAGCATAAATAAACACACCATTCACATTCAAATGCAAACAGATAAACACACAAAAACTCATATGCAAGAAAAACTACTCTTTTTGTATTAATATGAATGTCTGTACAATGGTTACAAAAGCTCGGACTGCTACAGAGTCTCGGCTTCCTCTCTTCTCTTCTCATCTAATCTCTCTTGTTCTCATTTCTAATCTACCTTATGAAAATCGATACAAAGATCTTTTTACAAAAGGGGGCTCCTCGAGCTCTTCCCTGCATCTCACCTACTCTCATTAATTACATTTACTTGCAATCAATGGTTGTCTAGTCCGGAGTAGATCTAGATCTTATCAGATTGCACAAAGGCATCAACATGGTTGTTCCAGCCTTACACATTTAATTGCATTAAATTGCAAATTTCAAATTTTAAAATGAGAGGGTTGGCACCTCTCTCCTCCATTGAATGTGCGCTGAGATGTGTTGGCTAGATGACACGTTGCTGGGGTGAAGCAATGCTCTTGCATCAGGAACTAAAATAGGGAATGAGAGGAAGCAAGTGTTGACATNATCTAATCTCTCTTGTTCTCATTTCTAATCTGCCTTGTGAAAATCGATACAAAGATCTTTTTACAAAAGGGGGCTCCTCGAGCTCTTCCCTGCATCTCACCTACTCTCATTAATTACATTTACTTGCAATCAATGGTTGTCTAGTCCGGAGCAGATCTAGATCTTATCAGCTTGCACAAAGGCATCAACATGGTTGTTCCAGCCTTACACATTTAATTGCATTAAATTGCAAATTTCAAATTTTAAAATGAGAGGGTTGGCACCTCTCTCCTCCATTGAATGTGCGCTGAGATGTGTTGGCTAGATGACACATTGCTGGGGTGAAGCAATGCTCTTGCATCAGGAACTAAAATAGGGAATGAGAGGAAGCAAGTGTTGACATAGACCTGGGTGGGAGAGTGCAATCCAGAGAACCAGATCTGAACCATTGTTGTTGACAATGGGTATTTTGGGTGGGGCACTGAGCCAATGAACCAAATCTACAAATATCATCTTTCCAAAGCAAGGCTTCCACTTCAAGTGTGGAACTCAGGTAGGGAAATAGAGAAGAGCAAGTTCCATTCTTACATATGGGTGAGAAGGCACACTCCAAATAACCAAATCTAAGCTACTACTACTAAATATGAGTAGTGGGGTGTAGAGCCAAGAAACCAGATATATAATTGCTACCAAGAGTTGTTGTTGTGGAGGGAAACCCTTGAAGATCCCAATATTATATGTCAAAAGGATATGTGAGCTTTCAAATATAGCAGAATCATCCACCAAAGATAATGAAAAACTTATGGGTACTGTAGAGATTTGACCACTTGAAAATGGTTGAAACTAGATAAGGAAGACATTAAGGCCTATTTAGATGCTTCTTTAAAACAATTTAATTTTTTAGTAAATTTTTCCCTTGATGCACCAAGATGTTGAACTACCACCAACATTGCCATGTTAACATTCTCACCTCTAGACTATGAAGTACGCATTCCAACATGCCTTTCTCTAAAATTCAAGTTATTGAAGTTACTCTGCTTCATTTCAATACTGAAAATAGGTTTGTCTTGTAAGATTATGAGTTGGGATAGCTGTGAAGAATGGAGACAATTCTTGAGATCTTAAGGTCTATCCAATATAGAACAAAATTATGATTTATGTCCATTCTCGTACAAGCAATTGAACCCGATATTCACTTGCCAATGCACTAGTTTTTGTGTGCATTAGGATTTCAGCAACCACCATCATGAGCAGTGCAGCTTGGAATTTCTTGAACATGGTATACTTAGGATGGATTGGTGTACACATAATTTGAACTCCATTGTCTTCTTTATATGTTGTTGCATATCCTCTTGTAAAAATGCAATGTTCCTGGGTAGGTGTCAAAAGATCATATATAACATTAAAAGATAGATTAACGTCACAAAGACAACAAATTATTGCACATTAGTTTTATAACTAGTGAGAGGTAGGTACAATATGGACACTAGCCAAGCGATGGCACAATGTTTAGATGTAGATGGGTGCTAACACATGATGCAATAGCCATATGAAATGAGAAGAAAAGCAACAAAACAAGCCATTTTCAAAAAAAATGTAGTCACAAGGACCCAAACACAACCTAGAATGAGCACATTGTGAAATGAAGATAAGAGTTCTAGAACATAGAGGTAGGTTAACCACCACAATTGTCAACATCCACAATAAGTTGCCATTATGGACAATGGCGTTTGGTTTTAGTGAATACCCATATGTAGACCAATAAGGTCTAAACTACAAACGACCCATTTGTGCTCATTCTATATTTATCTTATGTCGTAAACCTCTAGTCGTCAAAATGAGAACCCTAAGAACGCCATTTAAATCTAGGGTTTCTAGAGCCACCAACTAGACGATCCGACACTCAAATTTCAGCTATCTTCTTAAGTGAAAAATGGAGAGGTAGGCCTGGAAACGTGACCCACAAAATGAATTGGAGATACCTGGCATCCACTGGTATATTCTGAGAGATGCATCTGACAATGCGTGAGTCTTGGTAATGGTAGTTGAATGTGTAGATGAAGTAGTTTGGCTGGTAGATCAATGTCAGAGAGATTGTTGGCTAGGGCAGAATATTCAGGTGAGCGACTGATGGAAAAGATTCAGGTGTTGGGTGCTTGGATTGAGCTGGACGCATGCTATACAATCCAATGCTCCACAAGAGAACGCTGAGTGTGGGGTCTATGGACAGCGATCTATGCAACTCCTGTATCTTGTGAAACCTACAATGAGTAACACAGATCCCAAAAAGACTTGGAATACGCAGGCGAGAGGCCTCGTGGAGATGCCCATACGAAACTTCTGGTGCTGCTGTGTAATTAGGTGTTATGGATGGAAAAGCTTTATAGCAGAGGGTGGATTGATGTCTAGGGTTGCTAAGAACCCTAATTCTGATCCTGAGTCACTATGCGAGGGCAAGAGAACCCAGATAAGGAAAATATCACCAAATAAAAGGGGCACCAAGAAAGCGATCTCTGAAAATCTGACCAGCATTCTAACTCGTATGAATCTTTCATAAGCTCTTTCCGATCTTGAAACTTATTCCAATGTTGAGTCCACACTCAACAGTAAGAGGTTCCAGAAGATCAGCTATTCTTAGATCAATGTGTTAGGCTTGAGGGTGGTGTCTTCGCCATAGCTGTACGTGTAGAGTAAATATGCAGGCTGTTAGATATGCATGAGAGACACCCCAGAGCTGCTAGAAGTTCACTATCTCTAGGTCCACAAGTGGAAGAGTAGGTCTAGACCAATTGCTCTTATATCAAATGATGCAAATGAAGGTTTCCATAAGGAATCTCAAACAACCAAAAACAAAGAAATAAGAGAAATATGAAAGATCAAAGGCATAATAGCTTGGTTTATTTTGCTGGTTAAATGGTTTTTATATAGGAATATAATGGGTACAGTCAAGAGGCACACAGCCCAAAATAATAAACATCTCATGCCACCATGCCACCTAAGGCTAGGAAGGGCGCAACTAAATAACTAACCTGCCCATAGATCATGTAAAAGCAAACTAATCTAACTGTAAATCAAGTGAGATCTCCTTATAAAGTAAAAATAAGAAATACACATACAATTTGGTATTGTCTTATTGACTCTTTGGATCTCAAGTACAAAGCTTAAAAAAGATTTGAGCCAAACACATTATTTCCCTAAACTTTCACGAATGTGAGGTATTTGAACTTGGAGGATGTGAGGTATAGAGGAATGATTCTCTATTTAATGAGAGGTGGTTTTGCAATGATGGAAAAGTGTATAGAGATGGAGATGAAGTATCATGCCTTGATCAAGCAGGAGGTTGATGTTCTGAAAATGATTGGTATTATGAGAGGTTGAGAGTTATTTCTTTATGAGGAAGGTGGAAATTTTTTGTTTGGATTGAATTGTAAATGGAAGAGGTATTGGTGTAGCTCTGGTAGTGGCCCTTTCCTTTTAGGGAGGAGTTCACGAATGCAAGCTTGTGTAAATTCGAGTTGGAAGGAGTGGGGATTGTTCGGTAGGGTCTCGTGGCTTAAGGGAGTCTCGGTCGGTAGAAGTTCTTTGTGGATTCGGTCTAATTTTATGCTCGAAATATTGTGCCGGAAATGAGAGTTGGGTGTGGCTTCCTCTGTGGTGGTTTCACATTTCTTTCAGTACCCAGGTGGGAAGTGGCGTTGGTTCTCTGAGTGGTTTGAACTGTGGTCCTAAGTGATGTTTGTGTCTGGCTTCTAGTATGGCTAGAGGATTTTGCAAGGGTGGGATATCAAGGAAGAACACAGGGAAGATCAAAGCAGGTAATGCGTCCCCCTCACGAGCTCGAGTAACAAGGACCAGGACGGAACAAGAAGCAGACAGATCAGAGCAGCAGTATGAAGAGATATACTTAGCCAAGTCCAAGGAGGAGGTGGAGGAAGTGGAAGAAACAATTATTGTGAAGCGGGGTTCAATCCTAGATGCCAAAATTTTGGAGGAGATTCGAGAGTGGGTGGTTGACCCAGTCTATTCTCAGACTCGAGACACAATATTTTAGGATTGTCAAGACATATTGGTTAGTTAAGGCTCTGGTGGCCCAACCACTTGAGAAGGACAAGGAAGATCAGGAAGAAATTTCCACACTCTCAAAATCTTCGAAGGTAAATTTGAAATTGTTTGTTGAACAATGTTTGGGGTCAGGGTCACTGTTTCAAAGGTGGGAGGCAAGGAGGGAAAAGGGAAGCACGAGGGAGGGGTTTACCAGCTCAGCGGGGACATGTGTTAACCTGATCAAGGTCGATAAGGACCTTCAACAACCAGAGAAGTCACAAGATGAGGATGGGAACATCGAGCTAGTTCTGGAGGTAGTAGAGGAGGATTCCATACCTCCTCCAAGTGTTGGATAACATGTTTGATTATGTCTGTGTAGCCATGTTTGATGCATGCGTAGCCATAAATTGTTCTTTTAGATAGTTTATTTTTGTGCTCCTTTGATGAAGGAAAAAACCAGTGATAAACAAAACTTTGATGATAATCCTTATTTGGGGGTCTGGTTTCCTCTATAGGCAAGTCCCAACCCGGGGGATGGATGTAAGAATTTTTTTGTATATAATAGATAGATGATTGGTGTGTTTTTAGCTTTAAAAAAACACACCAATCATTCAATAAATTGGCCAATGTGCAAAAATTAAAAAAAAATCGCAAACGCATGAAATAATATTGGTAAAACATTGTCCTTAAACAATAGCACTAGAAAAAATCTAATTTTCACATTAGTTTTACATGGAAATATAAATAAATTTTAGTTGTTGAAATTTGTATATATCCTCATTATTCGCAAGATAGAACAATGTACATATTGCACCTCAGGCTAATCAAACTGAAGAATTGAAAAATTATTTTGCAAGGGACATAAAAGTTGACAATAGTGACATATGATCAAAATGAGGTTAGTGAAATGATTAGAGTTCAAAAAACTATCAATTGTCAATACAGAGTGCTTACTAGTTCTTGATTTTTTTTTCCTCTAGTGGAAAAAGTTGGTCCTAGACCTAGACTCTTAATTGCACCATTTTTTTAAACTAATATCTTACCAAATTATAAGGCTTGTAGAGGCTTGCTCCAAAATCAATTTCAAGTAGACTTATATATCTTATAAAGTTATTTCATGTCAATTTTCACATGCAACTCTATGTGACTAATTTTAGATCTGAAAATTGCTTCACAGTGATCTAACAGTAAAACCCTAAATGTTATCGTTGAACAAATTTACACTGAAATTATTAACTGAAAAAATATGCAGCGGAAACACAAAGATCAGAAATGAATCATCAATATACATGAGACACAATTTCAGTGATGTAATCTTGTTAACATCATAAATCTCGAGGGAAAAACCATCCCTCCCATCCAATACAATATCACCAAAATCTGAGGACAACATTGTCCTCCAAAATCACAAAAAATGAGAACAATCTTGTTCTCCAATAACCATACAAATCATAAAACCAAACCTTGGGAATATCCTCTACTCATGAATCTGTTATAGACCACATATACAACCTACTGACATCACCTATCAGCTTGTACAAATTTGTACATGCCCAAAAAATTAGATATGTGATTCACCGTACTGGCAATCCGCATACATATGTTGTTTTCTCTCCTGCAAACCATGTATACCCTATATGTGATTTGACCTTTTGCAACCACGTATATATGCACTTTTCCCTCCTGCAAACCGCATATAGTATGAAAAATTTGCTCCACATGTGCGACCTTCTTTGCTTCTCTCTTCAAGGCCAAATTTTCCACCTTGCATACTTTTCCTTTTCTGAGATCACCAATCCTTCGAGCACAAGTGTATGCTCACTTATGCTAGCTCCATCATGTCTCCAAAAACTCTACATGATATGTAATGTCACGATGACCTCTCTTCTTTATATACAATCCTTAGGGGTCAACAGAGAATCCCCTCCAAAAGTCTACATCAAATTAGGATTTCCTTGTGGGTCTGAAGCCCTGACACAAGCCCACAAATCCCATCATCAAACCCATGAAGCCCCCACTCAAATACATGGGGGTTTTCACCAAACTGAAAGTGTGATGTGGTGCACACAATGATTCCCACAGGCCCAACACCTAAGGTCATGTGATAATACTTGCCCAAAGATACAAAAATCAACACTCCCTCTTAGTGAGGACGGTATTCTCACTAGACTCTACAAGTGGGGATGCCTCCCGATGTTACCAAAGCATCAACACTCCCTCTTAGTGAGGGAGGAATTCCATCCTCCATCATAACCTGGAAGTATCTCTATTTCCTGTATTGGATCCTCTACCACAACTAATCTCCAATCCATTTGATTGGCTCCTCCCTCTATCATCGAAGAAAATATTTCTCTCCAATCCACTTGATTGGTTGCATCCTTAGTCATTGAAGCAAATCCTGTTGTCTGACATGATCCCATAAAGGAAGACATCCTGCTCCTAAAATCATCATGCCTTTGAACCTCCTATCTGGCCATCTCAACCCATGACACCTACCTGAAAGTCTTGGAATATGCATCTCTTTCATATGGACCTAAAGGTTAGCTCCCATTGAGTGATTGACTCTCCCTTTGATCCTCTTGAATCCCTTTAAGCATATTGACTCCCTCTGAAGTTGGACTCCCTTTCAACCTCCTAACTTCCTCTAAATTCGGACTCTCTCTGAGTCTCCTAACTTCCTTTGAGTCCACACAACCTTCGGAGCTACCTGTTTCTTTTCCATTTTCCTCTGCACAATCTTGGGAGGTTGCTCCTCCTTAATATTTCTTTAGGTATGACTCCCTTTGAACTTTGGCTCCCTTTGAGCCAATACTATTGGTGGGGCCACCTGCCTCACCACTCATGGAGCTAACTGCTCCCTCTATACTTGTGCTGCTAGTGGGGCCATCTGCGTCACCACTGGTGGAGCTACCTACTCCTCATCTATCTCTCTGCTCCTATTGATCACAACACGCATAGGCTAGCCCTCTCTAACTCTAAGAACCATTGTTGATATGAAGCTAGACTTGTCTAACTCAAAATAATATGTGGTACCCCTTTCTCTCAATCTCCAAGGCTGAGAGAACACTCCTCCTGAGTTTTGGCACCCATAACACATTTGACACACTGAACACCTCTCCTGACTCCAGTCAAATCACTATTGTACCATATCCTCATACTTCATGCTTGATTCATGTGTCAATCTCCACACATAATTTTGAGCCAGCCTCTGTAAAAGTGTCAAACAACGCTCTATCACCTGTCATAGGGAAAGATGCTTTGTTATCCACACATAATTCTACAACCTCTTCAACCTCTGTTGTTGATTCTCGTTGCCTTCTTCCCCTTCCCCTTCGGTGTGGACACTGTGAAGAAAAATGACTATAGTCATGACACTCAAACCATTTGTATCCTCCTTGGACACCAACCGAGTCTCCTCGTGAATACAATCAATCCATATTCTCTCAAACCTTGGAAACATCTCTCGTGCACAAATCCCCTACACAAAAGGTTCCCAAAACCTAGGAAGACCAACTCAACATCCAATAACACATGTCCATCTTGAAACAACACTCCATAGTCCTACTCCTCAATCCCTGAGGCTAAGAACACACTCATGGCACCCATAGCACATTTTATGCTCGTAACACACCCCGTGACTCCATCTGGAATACTACTACTCCAAATCCATGTACTACATGTATGGTCCTCCTACCAAGCTCCTCACACATACCTGAGTCAGACACTGTGAACCTCACAAAGAAATATTGTTCCCCTATCATGTGTTAGTGGCTCCCATTGTATAAGAACCATGAAATCATACAAGGCAAGCATCTTGCTTCCCCAAGTCATGACCATCCAATGAGCTTCTACCCAATTCCATCATCCAAGTCACCAAAAAACTCTTTGTGTTTGCACATACTACCATTGATCATATGTCATCATCTGAACAGTCCTAAGATGCAGTTAGACACCCAGTCTAGTCCACTCTAGATCATTGCAACTCATCTTTGCAAGTATCCTCATCCTCTTGGGTTAAATACCTCATACACTATCGTACCTCGACAATGTGCAACTCTTTGTCCTGATGAGGACTCTATCTCATCGACCTGACATACACACGGAACTCTCTGATCCATGCCAAAGCATCCAAGTAGTACCCATCACAACTCACTATGACAAGCCACTAGAAGTGCATCCACATGGTTGGAAATATATCATACAACATACTATTGTGATCTGGGCTCTCTGCCAATCCACCAAAATTCTCAACCTGCCACACCTCTGAGCCGCAATACCCCACAACTCCTCATCTAGATGGTATGCTCCATGTCTTAACTAGAGACCATCTAACTTGTTTCCACCTGCAACCACCCCTGTAGATCCCTCTAAGAGCTATCACATGTGACCTACCTGGAACAAGAACAAGAACAACACTCCTCCAGTGTTGTATCCAAAATGTGACTCAAGATTATCTCCTTCTCTTCATATCCCAAGCTATGATACCATGTCAATTTTCACATGCAACTCTATGTGACTAATTTCAGATCTGAAAATTACTTCCTAGTGATCTAACATTAAAACCCTTACTGTTATCATCGAACAAATTTAAACTGAAATTATTGATTGAAAACATATGCAGTGGAAACAAAAAGATCATAGATGAATCATCAATATACATGAGACACAATTTCAATTATGTAATCTTGTTAACATTACAAATCCTGAGGGAAAAAACAACCCTCCCATCCAATACAATATCACCAAAATATGAGTACAACCTTATCCTCCAAAATCACCAAAACTAAGAATATCCTCAACAATATCCATGGGAATATCCTCTACACACGAATATGGTGTAGACCACCTGTTGATGTCACCTGTCAACCTGTACAGATCTGTACCTTCCTAGAAACTCAGATATGTGATTCACCTTCAAGGATGATTTTAAGGATGGAAATTTATTTTAAAATGTATAAATCTTGGTGAATCTTACAAATCCTTTATACGCCAATTATAAACGTTTGGCGATATTTTTGTAAAAATATTCAAATTTCTAAGGATTTTATATAGCTTGTATAAAATTTTGGCAATTTTTAAGGAAAAATAATTTTATCCTATAGAATTTGGGCGAATCATTTTTAGAATAGTGAATCTTTTATTGGGAAAAACCATGGAAAATTAGCCCATGAGCGAAATTTAGCCCCTAAAATCATCCCTATGAATCACCTTATTGGAAATCCATGTACATATGTTGTTTTCTCAAACTCCTACAAACYGTGTATACCCTATACATGATTCATCCTTYTGCAACCCATGTATATACGCRCTTCKCCCTCCTACAAACCGCATATAGTATAAAAAAATCACTCCATAGGTGTGACCTTCTTTACTTCTCTCTTCAGGGCCAGATCCACCACCTTGCAGACTTTCCCTTTTCTAAGATCACCAATCCTCCTAGCACAAGTGTYGACTCACTTATGCTAGCTCCATCATGTCTCCACACACTCTACATGATATGCAATGTCACAATGACCTCTCTTCTTTATATACAATCCTTAGGGGTCAACATAGAAGCCTCTCCATAAGTCTACATCAAATTAGGCTTTCCCTATGAGTCTGAAGCCCCAACACAAGCCCACAAAGCCCATCATCAAACCCATGAATCACCCAATCAAATCCAAGGGGGTTTTCACCAAACCAAAAGTGTGATGTGGTTCCCACGACGATTTCCACATGCCCAACAACTAGGTTCATGTGAGAATACCTACTCAAATCTACAAAAATCAACATTTCAAAAGAGAATATTATTATTAAATCAAGAATTGTATTTTTTTTTTTTTAAACTTAGCAAAGCATGGCCTTTGAAATTGATTTGACTAAAATTATAAACGTGGATAGTCACAAAATGCCTTCAACTAAAGGGATAATGTTCTTGTGGTAGAAATATATTTAGAAGATGTCAATATCAATTGAAATGGATATCGAAACTAAGAATAACTTACAATTTAGTAGAAACCATATGCAACTTAAAAGTACAAGTTGAAAGCTACATAGAAGATAATGAGACACTGATAAAAGCATAAGAAGAGAAAAACCAATTCAACACTCAAATGCTCTAAAGTTGAAAAAAGTACATTTAGAAAGCTACAATAGAGGCAAATTTCCAATCATGCAGATGTGAATAAGAAGTTTCAAAAGGAATTCTTGTCAAAGATCCAAAGGGTCAAATAAGTCATCTCATAATGCTAGAGATAATCCACCTTCATTTAAATCATCCTTGAGTGAATTAGAGGCATATGAGGAACCATTGAGAAGCCTATAATCCTCGAAGAACTATGAGAGAACTAAAGAGGCACAATTGAGATAAATTATAGGAAGAGTTTTCCATGGCACAAATGGTCATATTTTATGGTGATATCAAATCCATATGAGAAGTCGAATAATGTATATTAGGGATGTGGGATAATTTTCATCTTCGTAATTATAACCATTCAGTGAAGATGAAGGTTAAAATTACCATTTATAATTTGACTAGAAAATTGTCTCTATTGTGGGAGAATTACAAGTAAAGAGGAC
>JASDQU010501786.1:93542-105725 GCA_032191745.1 Picea mariana
TTAGAAACTATCCAATTTCCTTTCAATAAGTCAACATGCCTAGAGTAGAGTAGAATTGAGCCCACTAAAGTATCGAGAAAATGATCAAGACTTTTCCTATGGTGCTATGTTTATGAAGAAGATAACATGATGAAGGATTACCCATAGGGAAAAGATATAGCAAAGGTTGCCCATAATATCAAATAGGCTATAATTGTGAATCATGCGACATGTACAATACACATAGGATCTATATTGCATTAGAATATCAATCTTCCATGGTTGAGATTGCAAGTAAATTTGGAAACTACTCCATCTCAATTTTAATTGATTATGGAGCTAGTCATAGTTATATTACTCCTAAGCTTGTTGAAAATTGTTGTCTTATGTGGAGTAAACAAAACACTATTCTAGTAAGTCACTAGGAATAAGAAAAAAATGTTTGAGATGGTAAAGAGATGCCCAATAGTCCTAAAATGTATCTCTACACATACAAATATGAATATTCTACTCCTTGCAACATATGAAGTTCTCATTAGAATTAACTAGTTGGAGTTGGATCATTCCAAGGTTGATTACTTAAAAAAAAACCTTGATTTTATCGATGATAGGAGAAATAAAAGAATAGTGACTCGTGTACCAAGAGCAATTTTTCAATTGGGTTTAGCTCGGGTGGTTGGGAGGAATGATTGTTATCCTCCCCACATGTGTTCAATTCATGTAAGTGGCATGTTGAGCTCATAATGAGTATATTGTTGTAATGGATTTGAGCCTTCTTGTTAATCGACCTTGTGCCCTAAATATTATAGGGTTTACCCTGGGTACCATCCTTGAAATGAGGGGAAGTACTCAAGGGTTTTGTTTGAGATTTGTAACTTGAAAAAAAAATACAAAGACCAATTTCCATAAGATCAAGTTCAACCTTGTAGTTGAAGAAATGTTTCAAAAAGTGTCAATTGTTTGCAACTCATGTGATGGAACCAGCAAAGGACAATGTCCAAAGATTTAATTTTTTTTTTTTTTTGTAAGAGTTCAACGAAGCATTTTCATATGAAACATTGAAACTTCCTCCCAAAAGACAAATACTTCTCTATTAACCTTGATCCTCTAGTTTCATAGATGTGTAAAACTCCTTACATGATGAATACTCTGGAGTTACTAAAATTGAAAATGCAATTACAATAATCATTCGACAAGGGGTACATTAAACTAAATGTTTCATCTTGGGGTGGACCAATCTTGTTTGAGAAAATAAGAAATGGAACACTAAGATTATGCATTGATGATAAGTCACTGAATAAAGCTACAATTAATAAAAAAATATGCATTGACGGATCCAAATGGCATGCCAAGGAGGTAAAGGAGAGTGCCCGATGGCAAGCCCCAATTAGGTTTACTCTCATTTGGGCTAGCACCTCTGACTAGTATGTGAGCTTCTTTTCCACTAGGGTTAGTTGAGATGGAGAACAATTGATTTTCCTTTCACAAATTGTGTTTAAATCCCAATTAAATTTCCTAAAAAAAATGAAATTAAATATCCTAACATATATCTATTCTACTCTAACCTATCCTAATCAAGAGAAAAACTAATTAAATGAATACAATCACAGATAACATTATTGATAACATAAATAGTTCATGCCAATCAACAATATATTAACACAACGAAATTGCAGATTTGATCACAAATAGTTGCAGATAAAACATGTAATAGCATCGCTATATTCACCAGAAATCTTAACAGGACAAGCATTATGAACACTAAACATAGAAATAGTTCATATGACGAGCATTCATAAAAACTTAAATGACAAACATATCATCAAAATAGTCCCTACTACATTTGACAACAATTGTGATCCCAAGACGCCTTCTAATTTTCATTTATAAAGAGATAAAAGTATCATCTACACGCACAATTAGAAAAAGTCCTTCTATATTCATATGAGCTCTCCATTATAAGATAAGAGATTCTCTTTACATTATGTAATTGTCATCATTCTAGATGGCAGTTACATATTTATGTTTCTTGTTTGTTTGCCTCCCTTATCACTCAAACCCTATTTTGCCAAAATTTATGAAAAATACAGAAATATTAAGTTCCTCTATAGGATAACTAATTTACAAAATTAGTCCATGATTCATATGCTTGCATTATTTTGTTTAACCTTTCCAACTCCCTTTCCTCGAGATCCAACTCACCATCATATACTCTATCATTTACTTCAAATTTCAAATCCTTTCATGTTCCCTTTACAAACTCATTTGCAACTAACATACACTTCAAGGGTTGGGTCATGTACTGATTGACAATTTCCTTGTCAACCTTATCCAACTGTTTAATTTCATGTTTAGTTTTCTCCCTGATCCTTACCACCTCTTCTACCCTGATCTCACTCAGTCCTACCACATATAATTCTTTGTTAAGTGGTATGTGAAACATCTCCAGTAGCTCATCAACAATACTCCACATTCTCATACATGCTTTCTTGGTATTTCCTATGGTTCCTTATACTTCCAGGTAAGTACTCTTCTGCCTATATAGTAACACTTGAGTTTTTCCTTGCTCGTTTTTGGTAAACCTAAACAATTTTGTAGGGGATTTTTTGTACAGATTATGCCAATGCATTATATTTTCAAATACATGCTCTATATCACCATAGTGGCCCTTAATTTCTCTTAATTGATCGACCAGTCTTGTAATTTCTTCATTATGACCCTGGATGTCCTTCAGTTCTGTGAAGAAATTTGTTTGTGCTTCCTTTAGTTGTACATTGGCCTCTACATCCTCATCTCTAAATACATTAAGAAATTTGTTTTCTTCCTTGCTTCCTTCCAACTGAATCTCCTTTATTTATTCTTCCAGTTGAGATATCTTGTGGCCTTGTTGTTCAAGGAATTAATAATTTTCTAGTTTCTTTATCTTCAATTATGTTATCTCGTAGATGTACTCCTTCCTGGTGTTTTGTATTTCAGATTTATGGAGCTGATATTTATTATATCCTATGACCTAGAATTCATGTTCCAATTATTTTTTATGTTGTTGCAATTGTTGTTCCAAACTTGTCACTTTACCCTTATATTCCTCCAAGTTGCAATTGAGTTCATTCACTGTGACAATGTTAGCACCTACAAATGTATGTAATGTTTCTCTTGTTTTTTTTGCTTTCTTATATGGAAATTTCCTTGGTTATATCTCATTTGATGTTCCTCTTGGGTTTTCCATGTTCATACGTTTCTTCTATCTCTGGTCGCTTGGATGGTCTCCTTGTAATTCCCTTCTTTGTGTTGTAATAGAATTTCCCTACAACTATCATTTCATCACCAAATTCCAGTAACTTTGAAGAAGAATATGGGAAGTCAGACGATATCACATTTAGAGGATTCCCTGGGTTTATAGGAGAAGTATTGATACTATCTTTGTAGATAATCTAGTGGGGCTTCCATTTCTCTCCTCTTCTTCATTTTTCCTCTTTTCTTCTTCCGCTCTGTGAGCTTCCTCTACAATTATTTCTTTCTCTTCAGCAGCTTTGTAAATTATTCCCTCATAGATCCTTCTTTGTTCTTCCTCAGCTTTGCATACTTCATTATCTGAACGTTTATTGTGTTCTTATGTGGCTTTACGGGCTTCTTCAGCATCTATGTCAGTGGCTTCAACCTCAACGGTTTTGTGAGATTTTCTCGAGTGTCCATCAACAGCTTCAATAGATGTTCTTGAAACATATTCCTCTTCATTTCCTACTTGGCTAGAAAAGAGTCAATGTAGTGTGTTCCTAATACACAGGCTAATACTTCCTCATAAGATTCCACCCCACAAAAAATGTCTTCCTCTTCTTTGTATTCATGTTGAAAAGGGGGAATCATCTTCAAAGTTGTATAATGATTAGACATGACTTTATTGGGGTCATGTCCTTTTGTCGTCCATGTACACAAAATCATCTCTTTGAGAGTTGTAACATCTTTCTTTGCATGGGGGACATTTGCTAAGGTGTATTTCCCCAGTTTGATAAAGAAATTGGACGAGCTTATTTTATTCCATGTTTGCAGAGTTGCGGTTATGCTTGCTTCGACTATCTAATATGTTACCTCTCGTGATAAGAGATTATCCAAGACATATCTAGGTAAAAAATATGGAGGAGAATTATAGGAAAAGACAAAAATATAAGTATAGTTCTTCTCCATATACCAGTTTGCAATTTCCTGTAGTTTTTCTAGGAATTCCCCTGATAACCTCTAAATGGTTTAGCCAAAAAATAAATAATATAGCAGTGTCACAAAACAATAAAAAATATGGTAAAAATGATAATGGTACTTTCTTATCCACAATTCAGAGCAATATAAGTGAATGGGAGGGTAAATCAAGGGTCCATTTCCAATTCATTTTGGGAATAGGAACATATGCACAAATGGCATCAATAATAAAAGTGGACATATAAAACCTAATTGTGTGTCTGCCTACATCTCTTGGACATTGAGGTTGATATTGGCTGATAGGATTGATGCCTAGTTCCGTCAATGTTATTAATGCATTAACTCTTTTGTTTCATTACAAGTGGGAAAAATGTCGACGATCAAATTTTTCAAGACACAGGTCTGCGAGATGAAATCTTCTACAGTTTGTGGTGAATGGGTGAATTCATCACATGTTAATTGAATGAGTATCTTCTACGGAGATAGTTTCACAAGCTTCGAGGGATGCGGTGTGCATGTTTAATAGGGAACTATCAGAATCAATGCATTGTGAGATACTTGCGGGGTTTATTCTACAATTTCTATGGATTGTTGGATATGGGTGCACAATCAAAGAGGGA
This sequence comes from Picea mariana, assembly GCA_032191745.1. Lineage (NCBI taxonomy): Eukaryota > Viridiplantae > Streptophyta > Pinopsida > Pinales > Pinaceae > Picea > Picea mariana. The sequence continues at coordinate 98,333 of JASDQU010501786.1, forward strand.
AATTTCTATAAGGTTGGCGTATTTCCGCAAAGACAGATTCGCAAGTTCTGCGGCATGCGACACGCGGGGAAATGCAGAGAATTATTATTGCTAGTTGGGGTTTGGTATCAAATTGGAAAGTCCGCGAGGGATACCCCTTTAGAAATTTATTTCAACCGTTAATACCAGTGCGAGGGAGAGTGTCTCATAAGATCTGCAAGCTACAATATTAGCAAAGAAGAAGGCACACTCTTTACCTGTTATGTTGAATCATTATATGGATTAGATAGAACACTTCAGAAAATGTCAAGATGGTTTAATGGTGACAACAAGGGGAGGGAGAGCTTCCATGGCACTTGAAAAATCAAACTAGCTCGAAAAACATCGTGTATATGATATAACATTGGATAGAAGTTTTATAAGGGGTCCCATTCAATTTTCCTAAGAGAGAAAAAATTAATGGGAATTGTTGTGGGTGCAACAATTAGCAATTCACTAGGAAGAACTAGCTATATCTGCCTTTATAAATTCAAAGGTCATATATAGATCTGGCGATTGGAATCTCGCATAACTTTGATATTTCATCTGTTTCATGGGTTCCACATCACTAAGTTTATTTTCTGAAAGGTAATAAAAAGTAGTAAGAACCTTTAGATTTATTTCGAGGCATTGTCTGTGAGCCAAGGTATGAGGTTAATTAATTAAGTTTAACTTGTGCATAATCATCAAAAGAGTATGACACCACACAGAGTCTTTCATTAATTTGGAAATGGGATAATTGTGTTCCTCATCTCTCTTTTCCCAACATTTCTTCGCTTCTAGCAATTGTCCATAAACTTGATGAAGTTACCTCGGTACCATATAAGGATGGCCCCGCTACTAGTGAGCGTTCAGAGCCCCTACGATTTTACTTATACTTCCCACACAATTTTTCAGTGCTTTCAAATTCCTTTAAATTTCACATTGAGATCACCTTTACAAATTTGTGGTATAAATGTTGCTTATACAAATTGGGTGTTGAGGAAGCATGGTGGTACAAGAGTTTCTTTGATATGTTGGCCCTGTCAAAACTTATGTTTTTGATGGGGCCTCCTTCTTGAAGACATGGTTGGGTTATAATTTAATGTTAGGTACACATAAATCATAGATAATACCTGAAAAAGTGCATATAGATTCATACCCTCCATGTGTGTAGGTACTAAAACTTAATGTGAGAGTAACCCCATGACCAAGAGAATATCACATTCTACATTTGACTTTGTAGTGTGTTCATCCATGGCCTTACCTGAGAATTTTAATAGGGTTAAAAATATTTGTTCATCCAATTTTCGTTGTTTGACCTTGGGATCACTTGTCCACCTTTAATTATACATAAAGTATTCTTAGGTTTAAACCTTTGATGAGAATATCCTTGCAAAATGTAGATTCCATTTTATTATAGTAGATATTGTGTTACCTATAACATGTTTATTTGAAATCAAGGTTTGAAAAGCAGACAAGATAAGCGAATGGGTTTAGAATTTATTGAAAAAGGAAAAAAAAACTAAAAGTCCAACTATACAAACGCAAATTAGAAGGGGAATTGAAAACTTCAAAAGAGACAAGCATGCAATAAGTTCTACTATGTATAGGTCTACATCACCCTAGGTGATCAGGAAAGGTATTTCTTGAGGACTTGGCCATTAACAGGGAGTTCCTCAACCTCCCCTTCCAAAGTTTAAAGTTTAAATTTTCTAGAACCAATTATTTCATGGATTAGGTATGGGCCAATCCGTAATTGTTGAAACTTAAAATGTTTCCCTTTAGCTTTGTTGGTTTTGTCCCACTTGAGAACTAGGTCTCCCACCTGGAATTATTTACAGTTGAAACAATTCTTATCAAACCAACATTTTACTAGCTCTTGGTGTTGAGATAGTCTTTTCTTAGCTTCATCCCTCTTTTCTTCCAATTTGAGGAGGGTATTCAATTTGTGTTGCATGATTGGATAATTTTCTTCCCGAGCAGATTGAGATAATTATAGAGAGGGCATGAACATATCAATAAGAAAATTAACTTCCTAACCATATACCAAGAATAACGGAGAACTTCCCAAGGAGGATTTTGGTGTTACCCTATCGTCCCATAGGGCGTTAGGTAAGGATAAATGACAATTTCTTCGATGGTCAGTAACAATGTGTTTGAGAATTCTTGTCAAGTTTTTGTTTGTAGACTGTGTTAGGCCATTTCCCTGATGATAATAGTTTGTTGCATATTTTATTTTGATATTATTTTCCAACATATTTTCATTTAATATTAATGAAGAAAAATATTTTGCGTTATCAAATACCAAAGATTGAGGAACACCAAACCTAGTTACTATGTGGGAATCAAGGAAAGAGATCACCTAATTTTCGTTCACCACCTTGAGCGATATAGCTTTAGTTCAACGTGTGAAATAGTATGTTGTTGTTAGAATTTATTTATACAGCTAAGACGATTTGGGATTAATTTCCCCTATTATATACATACCCCATTGTTGAAGTGGGTATTCCACTGTAACAGGTTGTAGTGGAAATGCATGTTTACTTTCTCTTCTAGTTGCCTTCTGGCATGCCTCACAACTTCTTGCATATGCATGTGCATCTTTGAACATTTTGGGCCAATAATATCCTTCCCTAAGGATCTTGTGTGATGTAGTGTCTCCCCCAAAGTGTCCTCCAACAAGGCCATCATGCAACTTTGATAGAACTTTGTATGCATCAAAATTTTCCAGGCATCTTAGCAACACATCATCATAGTTTCTCTTGAAGAGGATTACATTGACAAGTTGATATTGAGTCGATTTAAGACTAAAGGATTTTCATTTTCTTGGTTCTAAATATTGTGGGGCAAAGCCATGAGTCAAATAATACTTCATATTGTAGTGCCAAGAGTCTAAGGTGACATGGATGTAATATACTTCATCTTTGAGCAAAGTCTCTTATTCATAAAGTCTCTCTTCGCCATTAATACCTCCTTCTGAATATGTGGCAAGCTTACATATCCCCTGTCCTTTTACAATATTTGCAGGTTTGATTTCCAAATCATACTCTTGAAGGGTTTTCATCTGATTATCCCTCTTTTCCCCTAAGTCCTTATGTACAAGTAAGTTCATGATTGCAAGGTAAGGCACTATTACTTTAGTTCTAGAATTCAACAAGTAATGTCTAAAATGTTTTACTACCTTAAAGAAAAAAATATGCTTGTTTATATACTACATGGTAGTCAAGTTTTGCTCCTTGTAGTCCAGAGCTCATAAAGGCCACTAGGAATTCATTCCCCTCCTTTTTCTTCTAATTAAGAACAACTGCAAATGCAATATTAGATGTGAATTTGTAGAGGATGAAGTCTTGACTAAAATCAGGACTTGGTAAAGCTATATCCTTTGTTATTTCCTCCATTATTCTTATGAATGAATCATTTTCTCTAGAGCCACATCTGAATTCAACATCCTTTTTCATCACGTCTTGAAGTAGTTTGACAGTTTCAATAAAGCTTGGAACAAACATTCTAACAAAGTTAATCTTTCCAAGGAAAGATTGCATAGACTTATTATTATGGGGGAAGTCAATTTTGGAAATTTATTATGTCCTTCCTAGATCTATCATCATATCAGCTTTGAAAACAACAAATTGTAGGAGATTTCCTTCATTTACAATAAAGACATATTTCTTTGGATTTAAAGTAATTCCATATTTTCTACATCTGGTAAAAATATGCCTTGAATGGTTCATGTGATATTTTGTAACCTTAGAGAACACAATGGTATCATCAAGGTAGACTACCATTGATTTGTCTATTAACTCTCTAAATTCTATATCCATAGCTCTCAGTCAAGTTTTCTCTATGTTAATCAATCCAAAAGGCATTCTTATGCATGTGTAAGTTCCCCACTTTGTTCTAAATGCAGTCTGCAATTGGTCATCATGGGAAAATAGAACTTGATTATATCATGAGAAGACATCTAAAAGAGATAACATCTCATATCTAGAGACACTTTGTAAAAAACTTTCTAGGGAGGTACGAGGTAATTATCCTTTTATGAGGCTTTATTCATATTTCTTCCTGACATGTATTAGAATGGCAGTCCATTGTGTATGTATGATGGGGAAGATAATCTTAGCACCCAAGATTTTATTCAATTCTCCCTTCACCAAGGGCTCTAAATTTGGGTGAATTTTCCTTAGCTTATGTTGAAAGGGTTTCTCCTGAGGCTTCATTGGTATGACATGTTGAATAATCTTGGTATCAAAAGTTTTGAGGTCATAATATGTCCATAAAAATATATCTATGTACTCCCCAAACAATTTGATAAAATTTTGATTTTCTCATGGAGAAGAATTGATACCGGGTTTGACAGTCTATGGGTGTTCATTAGTCCCCAAATTAATGACTTCATATTGCATGGATGAACTGTTGGTTTTACAGTTGGTGACTTTCTTAAACTTATCCTACAAATCATAAATATTTTTGAGTCTCACCACAAGTTTGGGAATGACATTAGTTTAAACCCTTTTGTCTTCAATTAGTTGTCTGAGAGGAACTTCAGTTTGGAAATTTAGGTCTTGGTCATGTTGATCTTCATCAATGGTTGATCCCTTAAAGGTATCTTTCAAGTACAAGAAATGAATGATTTGTTTGTCATATTCAAAGACCCCCCAATTGAATATGTTATTAGGTATTAAATGTTTGTACAATAATTCCACAAAAAAACATGTCAGGAATTATAACTTTGAATGGAATTAGTTGCAACATTGCCAATAAATTTGCATCATAATTTGAAGAATAAGGAATGGGTATGATATTAAAAGCTTCAAAATTTGTTATTAAATCCCATACCCCTTGTTGGTAGTGTTTGATATGACTGAATATACAATGGATAGTATTTCTTACCTGTCTGATTAAAATTCCATAGTCTTTGAACACCTTTATCAACTTGACTTTGAGATCTATTGTTTTTCTTAACACTTAGATTAGAGCCTCATACTCAGTAGTATTATTAGTGCATTGGAATTAAATTCTACACGCAATGAGATTTTTTTTAGGACTTTAAGGATGCAGGGAGCACCTTCTCCTTCGTTAGACTTGGATCCATCAATGAAAAGAGTCCACATGTATGGAGTTGCACTTTGTTTCACTTGTGGATGTGAGTTAGATTTAACGTCTAAATTAATCATGTCATTGGTGTTAGTACCTACATCAAGGTTATCATGTACATAATAGTTAGTAGATATCTTMCATAATATATTACAATTAGGTTCAAGGATCTTAGTACAATGAAGGATTTCATATTACATGTTTAATTCCACATGAGGTGATATTTCAACAATRAAATTTCTGAAAAAGGTATTTGAATTGTAATTTCTCAAAATTGAGTGGTTAAACATGACGTTCTCATTTGGGTCATTAAGKTCTATGACTACATGTTTCATGTACCTTTMCCTCTCAACCCTTATCTGATTTTTATTTCCATTATAGGGTAGCCAAAGATGAGACCAGTTAGTGGAAAAATATCCATTAAGTATAGCGGACCAGTCCCTACTTAATAATAGTCCATATATTTTAGGGATGTATACCACAATAATGTCTATGGTTTGATGGACCTTTGGGTTGGAATCCAACCAGATTAAAACATTCTTTAGTTTTCCCATAACCTTCATGCTCAATCTGTCTAATTGTATGATTTGGATTTCATATTTTTCAGGTTTAGCATTCAATTTTCAGCAAACTGCATATTGAATTACATTAGAGGATGCACCTGAATGAGCCATACAATTATGTACATTTCTATTGAAAATTTCAAAAGTCAATAAGAAAGGAGGAGTCATAGACTTTGACCTTTTCCCATTAAAGAGGCATTGATAGCAAATTTTTTATGTGGGAATTTCTTCCCAGTTCGGTTACTTTGGGTGGCTTCCTCTTTCTCTTTGCTTCCTCCCAGATTATCTTCTCAAGTTTTGGTATAAGATGATCCCTGCAAAGTATTAATAAAATTTTCTTGAATTTTTGGAAGCTTCTTGAGTTCAAAACGAGAAATGTTATCCTTTGTCCTCTTAAGGTATTCAAGAAAATCATACTCCAATTTAGAGGTAATAATGGAAGGTGAAGGTTGTTTTTCATTGGGATGAGTTTTTTGAGGAGTTGATGTTGTGCTAGCAACTTCAGAGGTAGAAGAAGAGTCTGATGGGGATGTATTGGTTTTACTTCTTGTAGTAACAATGTTATGAGAAAGGTGAATTTCTTCATATTCTTCCTCCAGTAAGTTGTATGAGATATCCCAAAAACAATTGACTCCTAGCTCTTTTGTTTCCTCTGTCTCTCCAAATAGTTCTTGTTGACCAGTTTCTTCCTCTCCCTCATCATCTCCCTTCACCTCAGTGGATGTCTCATTAGTAAAGGCCCACACTGTAAATACTTTTAGGAAGTCTTCCACACTAATACCCTCAATTGGTGGGTCAATGTTGGTCATAGGGGGAAACCTGAATAATTTCTTGGGGTTTAAGGTACCTTTTGTAGCACCTTTTTTTATATCACTGATTTCATTGGAGATATTCGTGACAATCCTTTGGAGACTTTCCTTGTCCATGGAATCTTGATATTTTTTGTCTTCTGGAGATTTTGTGGTTGGCACTTTGAATTTGTGATGGACTTATCTTTTTGAGCTTCCAAATCAAGATTACCTTTTAAACTCATCATATATTTTTCAATCCTGATGGTATCTTTAAATGTAACATCAAGACTGCATTTTTAAGCTCTTTTGAAAAACATGGCCATTGAGATTGGTAGAGTAGGGGTATAGAATTCAATCAAAACATCATTAGTAGTTTTTGAAGTGAGGGGAATTTTATCCATTAAGGTGAGGAACCTCTGATTAAAATATTTGATCTTTTATTTTGCCTCCAAATGTATCCTCAAAAGTTACACAACAAGTGGTGTTGGGGATTTATCTTCTCCAAATTTCTCAGTGAAAGTAGTTTCAAAGGTATCTCAGCTGGTAATTGAACCTTGTGCTAAAGATAATATCGGGTAGAATATTTATCTTCAAAGGTATAGGGAAAAATCTTGCAAACAACATCTTCATGTTGTAGATTCATCAGTTTGACTATGAGCATAAATTTTTTTATATGATCTTCAACTGAATATTTTTTATCCGGATCAAATTTGGGTAGGAAATTCTCAAGGTGCTTAGGTAAAGGGTGGGTTGCCTTTGGTACTGCAACAACATCCTGGGATAGGTACGATTGATTATTAGGTTGATTCATGTTTGCTCCAGCCATAATTCTAGGACTTCCTAGGTTTTCTTCTTCACGTTCTTCCTCGAGTGGATTTTTGGGGTTGTGAGGTGGATAATTATGTGGACTGGGTGGTTGTCCACCACCTAGGGATAAAACTCATC
>JASDQU010501787.1:7284-18149 GCA_032191745.1 Picea mariana
TCGCTTGTCACTTGTCCTATGATTCGACGCTCAAGATCTGATCTTGATTCAACGGCTCAGATCATATCGCAATTTCGCATATCACGATTTCGACATTCTTGTTGCAAAGTGTTTCAACACTCCAACTTTCGGTATCCAAAACCCTGAAATGGGGTTGGATCAACGGTCCACATCAAACCTTGATCGGACGGCTCAGATCATTTCATGATTTCTCATTTCGTGATTTCGACATTCCTGTTGGTATTGTTTCTTGCCTCTCCAAGTCGCAATTCGTGAAACCCCGAAATGGAGTCTTTGACATGCTCTGATCTTCTGCCACGTGTCCCTCTTGGATCGACGGTCAAGATTTTATTGAGACTTCGCAACTGCACGAGTCTTCATTGTTCCTGATCAACGGTTCAGATCAGTCCTCGATCCGACGGTTAGGATTATTTCATGATTTCGCATATCGCGATTTCGAGAGGTTAGGGAACCCCGTTCCTTTGACTCTCCAGTCAATGAAATGATGATCTTTCGCCATGTGTCCTATGGACCCAACAGTCCCGATCTTGTCATGATTTCGCATATTGCGATTTCGGGGCTCCTGTGGTAGGAGTTCTTGACATCTCCACCTCCTGATTTCTGAAACTCTGAAAGGGAGTCAGATCAACGGTCCACATAACCCCCTGAGATGGACGGTTGACGAGATTTCGTGGTTTCGCATTTCACAATTTCGAGACTCCTGTGGTAGGAGTTCTTGACATCTCCATCTCCCGATTTCTGAAACTCCGAAGTGATGTAAACCTGCTGACGTCACACGTGGATTGACATGTGTCGAATAACTGCCACGTGTCACTCTGATTCATGACTTACATGTGCCTGAAATGTTGAATCAACTTAACACTTGTCATTGCCTGGTTGTGCCACGTGTTTTTTGCTGACGTGGTTTGTTGATGTGTCTGTTTTGGGTTTTTTCATTTCGGCACTTCGGGACTCCTAATGTTAAGAGTCTCTGACTTCTCCATCTCCCGATTTTTGAAACTCCGAAATGGAGTTTACTTCGGGGTTTCGCATTTCGCGAATTCGACAGGTTAGGGAACCCCGTTCCTTTGACTTCCCAGTCAGTGAAACGACGATCTATGTCCACGTGTCCTACCTGTAAATGGATGACCCTCCTTCTTTCAGGATTTTGTATGCCCGCTTCTCCTTGTACTTTAAAGAATGTGCAGGTTCTCCTTGATCCAACGATGGTCGAATCCCACGCTTGGATCTAACGCCTGAGATCTGTCCTCCTCTTCAATGCGCTCTTCTTGTCTACATTCAGATCTGACGGCCATCGGGAATTCAGGATGGGATCCAACGATCACTGACGCTTCTCCTCCCGAGCTTACGCATCCTTCTTACTTGGGAGATTTTCTAAGTGTCAAGGGCCTCGACCTTTGATCCGCCTAAGATCTTGAGTATGCTATCTCTCTTAAGCTTTGGCAATGAGTTAACCTCATCCCTGGTGCACACCGATGCACTGCGTTCGACTTTGCGCTAATTCCTCCTGAGCTTCCTTTGTCCTTGTTTTTCCTTCACTGCATACTCTGATCTTGCCATCAATGACAAGCACATAATGCCTATAAAGCATGCCAACCATCCTCTACACTATCTCTTCTTATCTTATCGAGCTTGCTCTGCAGCGTCTTCCCAAAATACTTCTGGTGCCTGTTTGTTACATTCTTCCTGTACTCAAGCCATCATCGCTGCTGTACTTGCCATCAATGACAAGCATACGCTGCCTGTAAAACATGCCAACATGCATTAGAGTGGTATGAGATTCTTGTAGGGGCCTACGAGTCACTCTTTCTAAAAATGAAACCATATCTTACGACCAACCTAAAAATTGTGGAACCAAATGTTGATTTTGTTGATGCTTATAGGTGGTGTTTTCTTTCTACATAATATCATGAACTTATTCCTAGTTTTGTTTGATTTGTTCAACAATTTTTGATGCTTTGTTTTCCTCATTCTGAAAATGGGAGGATTATTCCTACAATGATGTAATGGGAAGAGATACATCAATTAGAGATAATAGTTGGAACCTTAGGCAGAATTGAAAAGGGTTGTGGTCAATAGAAATATGAAGAGTTTCATTGTAGCTATGTTGAACATAAGGAAGGATTTCAACCCATGTATGTGGATGCTTAGAGTTGTGTGTTTTTAGGATATGTACAATCATCTTGTTGAATACCTTTGTGTGTCCATTGGTTTAGGGATGGAAGCAAATCGATCAATGGTTAGTTCCAATGTCATCATGAACCAAAGACTAGACCAACATATAGTTATAAAACTACTATATCTATATAAAACAATGGTTTTAAAAAACCCATAATGAACCTAAACACGCATTAAAAAGATCTTAGAAATGCACTATGTTGTGACACTCATCTTGTAGGGTGCCAAAATTTATATTTGAGAGAACTTATCAAGAATAAAAAAATGCAATAATTGCCATGCTTTATTGAAGGAAACCCCCAAATAAAATCCACGGGGAGTAGCTGCCAATGCTTATCTAGAGAGGAAAAAGGAGTGCATATCCTTTACTTATTGATCTCAAGTTTAACAATGACATGCAAAGTGCATGATTTGATATATCTATTGATGCCTCATTGGATATTTATCTAGTATAAGTACTGTTGCAAGACTGCGACTATCTTTTTCATGTCAAATTTACTTACCACCAAACTATAGAGCTCCTTTGAAATAATTTTCTCATGTCCACCTAAAGGAACACATAGATGGTCTAGATGGCCCATAATTTCATGGTGGAGGTGAAAGTATGAAAATTATTTACCTACAATCAATTTATGGTATGTACTAATGAATTTAATATCATTGTCATACAAACATGGACACTTTCTTTTTCTTGCAAGAATTTAGGAATTTGGTGAAGGTACAATTGGAGGTTGACTGATGTATTCTACAACTCAATTGGTTCTCCCTTCTTATAATTGATATTTAGGAAGAAGAATTGAAGGAAAACATACCACTTCTAAAGATGGTCATTCTACAACTTTCCTTGGATTTGTATAAATTACATAGGCTCGTGGTTAGTGTGGATGATCATTCCCTTTCCCAAAATAAATAGATTCCACCGCTGATAGACCTAAAAAATGTAGTAAAAATCCTTGTCATAAATGGGGTATATGTGAGAAGCATCAAATAATTTATTATTGTGATAGGCACTAGATGTACATGTTTTGTGAGGATTGTACCAATGACATAATCTAAGTCATCCATCTCAATTTCATACATTTATCACAAATATAGTAGAATTAGGATTGGAAGCATGTAGAGGTGGCACTTCAACTCAAATGCATTTTGATGTGCCTTGGACCAATTAAAATTGAACTTGTATCCCTCCTTTTTAACCTATCTTAGGGGCCAAGAAATATGAGAAAAACCCAACATGAAGTCACAGTAAAAGTTGGCAAGGCCCATGAAGTTATGAATCTTTGTTGGTATAATTGGGGTGGGCTATTCATGGATGAATTGGATTTTGGATAGATATACATGCACCACACTCTAATGTATCCCATATATTGAATTCTATGCATTCTAAATGAGCACTTATCTAGGTTGGCATATAACTTGTGTGTTAGTAGGGTGATCACTACTTGTTGGATGTGATTCAAATGCTCTTTGTGGGTCTTTTTGAAGATGACCATGTCATCTAGGTATATGACCACAAATAATTGGTGAATGGTTGAAAAATATCATCCATCATCCTCATGAGCATAATTGGTGCATTATTCAAGAAAAAAGGCATGACCAACCACTTGAAGTGGCCTTCCTTAGACTTGAAGTCTTTCCTTATACTTTAAGGCTATTTTCCACACATTAGTTGTATTGATTGGCACCTAGTGATAGCTTGACTTGAGATTATTTTTTTGAAYAAATTTKCACCTTTTCATTGATTAATTAGATCACAAAACTGTGGGAGTGGTACTAGTTCTTGACTATGAGCTTTAACTAGTAGAAGTACTTTTGCAACACTGTGACTATCTTCTCAACTTCAAAATTACCTACCACCCAACTATATTGTTCCTTCAAAATCATCTTCCATGATTTACTAAATAATCATATAGATGGATTAGATGGCATAGAAATCCATGGTGGAGCTGAAATTATGAAACTTGTTTACATGTGACCAATGTCTAGTATGTACCAACGAAGCTAGGGTCATTGTTAGATAAACATGTTCACTCTCAATTCTTCCATATCGAATAATTTATGGATTTGTTCAAGGCATAAGTAGAGGTTGATTGACATAGTATGCAACTCAATTGGTGCTCCCCTTATACTTGATAACTAGGTGGAATTGTTGAAGGTACATAGAATAATTTTAATCACAGTCATTCTACAAATTGTCCTAGATCTATGTAAATTATAGAGGCTTATGATTAATGTGGATGATAATTTACTTTCCTATAGATAATGATTCCACTGTTGAAAATAATCAACAATGGTTTAAAAATACTTGTCATAGATGGGGTATCTATGAATTGTGTCAAAGATTTCCTATTGTGATAGGAACTAGATGCCCATTTTGTGAGGATTGCACTAATAGCATAATCTAAGCCACTTGTCTCAATTTCAAGCATTTGTCATATATATATATATAGTAGAATTGGGACTATAAATGTGTACATGTGGTGATTTATCTCCTCAATTTCCTTTTGATGTCCCTTGGCCCATGAAAAATTAGTATTGGATACTCCATTTGTTACCTATCTAAGGGGCCAATAAATATGAGAAAACCCCAACATGAAGCTGTAGTAAAAGTCAGAAAGGCCTAAGAAGTTACAAATCTCTCTTAGTATATTTGGGGTTGGCTAGTCATGGATGACTTGGATTTTTGGTTGGGTCCACATGCACCATGCCCATCCTCAACGTTTCTTGGCTATTGAAATTTATGAATTTTGAATGGGCATGTATCTAGGTTGGCATATAACTTGTGTTTCCATAAGGTGATCAATACTTATTGAATGTGATTTATATTCTATCCCTATGTTTTTTTGAAGATGATGATCCCACATAGATATATGACCAAAAATAATTGGTCAATGGTTTTATAGTATCATTCATCATCCTCATGAACAACATTGACACATTATTCAGGCCAAAACGCATGACCATACACTTGACATGAACTTTGTCATACAAGTAATCCTTTCTTAGACTTGAAGGATATATTCCACACACCAATTAATGGATTGATTGGAAAATGGTGGTAGCTTTAATTAAGAACAATATTAATAAATAACTTGTCACCTTTGCACTAATTGAACATATCATCAATGTGGGGGATGGAATACCAATTCTTCACTATGGTTTTGTTAAAGGATATGTGGCCAATAAGGAGTTTCCATGTATCATACTTCTTCTAAGATAACTTAATAGGGCTCTGATAGGGTGAGGATATTGGTCAAATATAACCCTTCTATATCATCTCTTAAATCTAGTTTTTATCTTTGCAATCTCCAAAAGAAAGTTTCTATATAGAGGGACATTAGGTAGAGGTGCATTGAGTGTCAAAGAAATTGTATGATTTACCTAATAATGGAGAGGTATTCCTATAAGTGAGGTTAATACATATACATATTCTTCCACCAAATGATCTACACTAGGTTATGCATTAATGATCCATTTTACTCTATGCTGGAAATCTTATGGAATTGAGGCTAAATCAAAGTTTAAGGATTTCAGCTCAGCCAATAATGACCATGTGCTACAACATTTTTCATTTTTGTGCTAATGAATTTTGTGGTGGTCACACGACTTTGATATTTCCTTCCTCAACTTTCCCTTCTCTTCTTTGAATGTAAATTTGAATGGTTATATTAAGGATAGTTATCTTTAATTTGTCATTTATTTTCAAAATTAGGGTTGAATTTACCCTTCTTGTTTTATGAATAACATCTTACTCCATACTATTTCTTACCCTTTTGATAGATTTTTTCCTTAATTTTGATGAGATAACAATAAGTAACTCTTGATGTAAATATGTCCATAATATCCATTTTTGTTCAGATGTATCTGTGAAAGTCGTTGTGGTATTTAAGAACCAAGTGTCATTGAGAGTCCTCGATACGTATTTTTGTACATATTGTAAGACATGTGTTAGCATACTTTGACATAGTCTAGGATTTAACTTGGCACACAATTGTTCATATGATGTACTACTCTTCATAGTTTGCAATAGGCAAATACTCCTCATTGAGGATATTGACAATTTCCTCTGAAGTGGGTTCTATCAAATAGTTCAAAATATCTAACATGTTGCACACAATGAATATCCCACCAATATTTTATATGGGGAAGGGACTTCAAAAGTACAAAAGTAATATTCTCATTGTTGTAAAAGATATGAACATTGAAATAGCCATCTAGTATATTTAACCATATCTCCAAATCACCTACATGTATCTTTCGTTCAAATAGAGGGATATCAAAATCAACTTATACATTGGTAGGTTTCATTCCTTCAAAATAATTGATTATTGAAGGTGCATACATTTTTATTTAGTTTCATTGAAGGGTCTAGGTGAAATGGTCTACCATATCATTCCTTTGTCACTCATGGTATTATTAGAGAAAAAACTTGATAGGATATTCTTCTCCATCATCTTTATTTACTTAGATTTCCAAGGGAGGATCTGTGGGTTGATGAGGAATTTTTTCACTACAATTGGTTAGTTTGGGGTCCAAATCCCTATACACTTACCTCATCGGGGACATGCATAGAGAAACAATAGAGAGCAAATTGATCTATTACCATTGATCTAGATTAGATTGGGAATGAAATAAAAAGCAAAATATTGCAAAGATAACACAACAAAATTATTGAAAGTAGAGTATTGTAGTGAAAACCAAATTCTACCAAGGAATCAAAAAATGGAAAACAATGCAATACATAGCAACACAAAGTGGTAGTTTATCTTTGAGAAGATATGTTACGACTACAACCATTCAAAAAAAGGCCATTACAAAAGTATGAAATGCTTTTGACATAATTCCAAAAAAAGAGAAAAAAACCCTAAGATCCAAAAAATCCAAGCTAGGAGTTGAGGTGGTGTAAGGAATGTAGACTTCAAGGAGCCTACTAGTTACGATAACTTCTTCGACAATGAATTTCACATATGAGCTCCATTTAGGTGGTTCTTTGGACTTTTACATTGAATATTTTAATGTCTATTTATTTTTCAATAATAGGCATCAAATATGGGAAGTTCGGGTGTCAAAATTGCCAAAACTTCATGGCAAGGGCCTAAAAAATGCTCTATAAGTTTAGAACTTGCAAAACTATTGGAAGTTTGATAAGGTCTAAGAAATGTTTTGAGAAGGTCATAGTCTTGAATGGCCACCTAGAGGTCTATTATGCCCCCCTAAATCATTGTCATATGTAAAAATGGTTAAGATTAAACGATTCATGTTTCTCTCTAATGCTTTGAATCATTTCATCCCTTGGGATGCATAACTTACCATACTTGCAAATTATCCCATCTTGGAGATGGAATTCAACTCTCTCTTCCAAATCAATAATTGAGGTGGTTTAAAATTGTTGATATACTTATCCAAAACAGTCATGTTTGAAGTGTTTTTCCCCATCTACCTCACAAATGATAACTAGAAAATCATCCAATCCAAAAGGTAGAGAGGAAATATATCTATATAAGATAAAATATATATGCATAATAAATAATGTGATGAATCACAAGAGATCTATTGATGGTATAAGTATTCATTCACTAGATACAAGTTTGAAGTGTTATCACCTTTCATGATTATTTATTATTTATTATTATTATTATTATTCTTATTATTATTATGTAATGTATATTTATGTACATTACATGTACCACCTTAAATATTGATTTGTTCTCAAAGCATAGTTAAGATAAGGTACATCTTCAATATTTCTTGTATTTATTTCACTACTTTGGATGGTGTGTTAGAATGAAGAAATAAAACAAAATATCTTTGAAGGTTTGAACACTACTATCACATTGAAAAAGGGTTAATCCACATTTAGTTGATATTGTTCAAATTGTATTGTCCAATATTGATAAGGATTTATTTTATTTTGATTTTCAATAAACCTCTGGAATCAAGTCGAATTGGCATTTTGATATCTAGGAATATGGGTTGAGCTTTTTTTGGTTGATGTTGGTATGTTTATTTTTTGCAATGTTGAATTTATTATTAGAGAGGAAAGAGGGTGTAATTTCAGAAATTCCTTATAATGTATCGATATTTGAGACTAATTCTTTGGTATTTACTGATTTGTTGATCCCTTTAGCCTAAGATACAACTTTGTTGGTGGGAGTGGTGATAGATGGATCTATTACTAGCCCCTAATCCTCCCTAGTTGTCATGGTTTTGAAGAAAGAATGAAATTTGTGTATGTACCTTGACTTTCATGATCTTAACAAGTTTACAATCAAAGATAAGTTTTTAATTCCGATCATTGATGACCTCTTGGATTAACTTCATGTGGCACAATTCTTCATAAAAATTGATCTTCATTCTAGTTATCACCAAATTCAAATAAAGGAAGTAAATATTCCTATGAACACATTTTGCACACATGAAGGACATTATGAGTTTTAGGTGACACCTTTTGGTCTATCCAATGCCCCTATCTAGTTTTTAGAGCCTCATGAACAAGCCATGTTTTTGGCCCTTTCTGCACAACTTTGTGCTCATTTTCTTTGATGATATTTTGACCTACAAAACAAACTTGAGGTAAATGTTTCACATGTTGATAAATAACTACAATTACTACAATATAACCCCTTTTTCATCAAACAATTCAAATGTCATTTTGGTGCTTCTGAATTGGAATATTTTTGTCACATTGTAAGTAGGGAAGGGGTATAAGTCGGCCCCAATAAAATAAGGTAATGAAAGAATGGCCATGCCAAAAGATATGGGAAATATTATATGGTTTCCTTGGTATTATTTTCTACTACAGGAAATTTGTGAGGACAATGGTAGAATTGTAGCTCCATTAATATCCTTGCTATAAAAGAATGCCTCTATATGGAATGATGTATTCGAGCATGCCTTCCATTCCTTGAATGAATCTATGTGTAACTATTCTAGTGTTGGTAATGTCAAAATTCACTAAGAATTTCATATTGGAACGTGTTGCATTCGACAAAGGTATTGGGGTGGTGTTGATCCAAGAAGGGTGCACCTTGGAATTCACTAGTAAATAATTGTGCAATAAAAACTTGGGAAAGTCTTCCCATGAAAAAAGTAATTATGGACATCCTATATACATTGAACCATTACCTAATTAGGCAATGCTTTTAAATCAAGACATACTATCATAGCTTGAAGTCTTTTTGGCACAACGTTTTTCTTCACCAAAGCAACAAAAGCAGGTCACCAATATGTTAGACTATGCTCATGAGATTAGATACACGAATGGAAAGGATAATGTGGTGTCCAATGACTTCTCTTTGAAATATGAGGAGGAAGGGTCCTTGTTTTCTGTATCCTTATCGGTGCCAAATTTCATTATAGAGGTACACCGAGAGTGGATGGATAATGTCAAGATCGTTCAACTCTTGTAATGGAATAGGATGATCCAATCCCCCTAGACGATATACTTGATAAAATATAAACCCTTAACTTGGGAATAAACACAAATATATCCACACAATAATAACACTAATATATAGATAGAAGCTTTAAGGTAGCGTAACACCATCAAATACTCCTTATGTAAGGAATCACTCTGCAAGACATTCTTGCTACAATATAATCATCAACATCCACTATCTCTTAATACAATGATACTCATGTGTATAGATAATTTCTCATCAATATTCATAATCATCTATGTCAAATACCCCTTATTATTATGTTCATTCATTTTAACTATCTATTGTGCATATATATTACCCACCAACTACTAAGTGGGTCTTAACTACCTAGTGCGCTTATATATTTCCCACCAACTACCAAGTGGGTATTAATCGATGATTTATGACCTCATTACATAAATTATTACCCTTGGGCACCCCATATTATCTCCCCTAGGTACATTACATTCCACCCTCGTTCACATGTTTCATCCTCGAAACAAGAGTGGAAGCCATATAATATGATATGCTAAGCAACATTGTAACACACCCATTACCAAAATTTTGAAAATTTTTGGGATTAATCTCCCATACATGGGAGATCTCCTAAACCTCGCGTTAGTGAAATGCCAATCCTCGGTTCTGTATTGGGATATCGCAGCTCGAGAGTTCGCGGTTCACGCAAACACGATTCACATGCACAACCAAACCCCGAATCCCGATAGTCAACGGGTCAACACTCTTCTTTTTCGGAGATTTACCTATCGGGAAATCAGAGGTTGTGGTGTCGAGTGTCTCCTGCAACACAAAACCCCGAACTACGAAACTCCGAATACCGATATCCGGGATCTGATGCCGCGTGTCCCTCCGTAGATCGACGGCTCCTGTTACTTCGGGAAATCGCAACTCGCGACTCCGAAGAGTATAAAACTCTTACTTGGTGAAACGCCGAACGCCGAACCTCGATCTAAAGGGATCCTGCGCCACGTGTTCCTGTCTGGATCAACGACCCAGATTGACTCGGGAAATCGCGACTCGGGATTTCTCGAGGTGTTGAACTCTCGCCTTACCGATCCCCGAATGCCGAGACCCCGAAGTCCGATGGACTTTGGTTCTCCTCACCTGAGCTCACGGGTTATCTCCCGCGCAACTCCTCCACGATCGGACGGTCCTCGGGATTTCGCGAAACTTCACAGGGGTTGCAAGTCGTCGATTCTCTTCCTCTTGAGATCCTATCGGGAAATC
>JASDQU010501787.1:20260-49311 GCA_032191745.1 Picea mariana
TTCTTGGATCACTACCCCTCCATTACAATTTGAAATTTTTTTTGACGTCTTTTGTATGTGGTTCAAATTTTCTTTGTTGACATTGAATCTTTCTTAAACTCTTAAGTGCACTTGGATTGAACTCCTCTACTAAGAGAACTTGATCCTATATTTCTTCATCCAACAAGGAAGGTTACAATAATCACATGTTTTCCACATTAATAACAAAATACATTCTTATTTATGAAGGTTGATTCAAACTAAATACATCTACTCCAACATGTTCAATCATTTCAAATGGTCCATACCTCAATGATTTAAGCTTCTTGGCTAGCCATTGCAACCCATGTTTGTTGGTGGTTTGTTGAGATACAACCAAAATTTGTCTCTAACATGGAATTTGTGGTCTTTCTTGTGTTTATCAAGTCGAAGATTATACTTTGCTTAGCTCTCTTTAAGCCATTCCTATACCTTGAGGTGAATCCATTTGACATTCTCAATGAATCTAATTTCTTTGTTAGCCTCCTTGCATTCTATTTTCTCACTTTCTTCTTGTTGTCCATAAACAACATCAATGGGCGATGGTGGAAAAAGATCAAAACAAGTTTCAAAAGGGAACTTTTGATTTATGTAGGAAATTATCTATTAGAAGAGTTTTGGATATATGCACATTATTTATCTTAAGACTTTGGGTGCCTTCTGTTATACCCCCTGAAGTGATAAACCAAAGTTCTATTGGCAACTTCAATTTTTCCATCTATATTTGGATGGAAAGGTATTGATTGCTTCAAATTGGTATCCATGTTTTTCCATAATGTGACCTAGAATTTGTCGAAAAACCTTGAATATCTATCTATTACAATAGAGTCAAGAAGACCAAAATTAACCCATAAAGTTGAGAAAAATAACTAATGTACCTCATGGTCCTTAATGGTCTTTTTACAAGGCACGAGTATACACATTTTACTAAACTAACCCACAATTAAAAATAAGTAATCATGACCATGTTTTGACATTGGCAACTCTCCAACACAATCCATGGATATAGTCTACCATGGTCTAGTAGGTACCAATAGTGACATATATAGTCTAAGCTTATTGTTTGTAGGCTTCATTATGCTACAAAAAACACACCCTTTAATAAAGTTGGAAACTTGTTCTTTTTCTTCTTCTTCTAATAAACACACCTTTGTAGGTTAGCTACTATTTGATCTAGATTGGATTTAGAATGAAATGTAAAAACATAATATTAAAAGCACATTATTACAATGAAAATGTTATTTTATTAAGGGATCAATGGTGAAAAACACTTCAATATACATAACAATACAAAATGACCATAACAAGGGGTAGAAACTACCTTTTAACATAACGAAGAAAACCTCCAAAAATCCTAACCTAAGGAGTTGAGGTAGTGAAAGGAATGCTAGCCTTTGGAAGTCTAGTTGGTATGTCAACTTCTTGGGGTGATAACTTTAACACATGAACTCATTTTTGGTCATTATTTAGGCAATTACAAATATTATTCTGAGATCTATGTGATTGGAAATCTCAGATATAAAAATTACCAAAAAAGTCTGGGAAGGGCTCACAGAATGCATTGGGATTTCAGGGCTTGCAAAGATACCATAAATATGACAAAGTTCAAGACTATTTTTGAGATAGTGGTAGTGTCAAATAGCCATCTAAAAGTCCCAAATGGAAAACTATATTAATCATTCTCCCTTGGGAATCAATGTTCCCCATGGTGTCAAGTTCCCAAAATAGATGGGGAAAAAATTGTTGAATTTGATTCCTATTAAACCACTTGCATTGGTGAAGAAGAGCCTCGTCTTGACAATGTGATAGATTTGAATGTTTTGTTGGAAGGTGCTCTTGATTTTGGTATCAATGGTGTGATCTGTTGTATATTTCTCAAAAGAAATTAGGGTTGATATTAGAGGATAATTACTTTTCCACCTCCCAGGTATCCAATAGAGGAAAAAAATACGGTCGAAGTAGCACCACATTAAAGATAATTTGTAAGCGAAGGAAAATTTGAAGGTTCAATTGAAAATAATTCTCTACCATAACCTAGGTGATAGTGTAAGCTCTGCATTAGAGTGGTATGGGATTCTTGTAGGGGCCTACAAGTCACTCTTTCTAAAAGTGAAACCATACCTTACAACCAACCTAAATATTGTGGAACCAAATGTTGATTTTGTTGATGCTTATAGGTGGTGTTTTCTTTCTACATAATATCATGAACTTATTCCTAGATTTGTTTGATTTGTTCAACAATTTTTGATGCTTTGTTTTCCTCATTCTAAAAATGGGAGGATTATTCATACAATGATGTAATGGGAAGAGATACATCAATTAGAGCTAATAGTTGGAACCTTAGGCAGAACTGAAAAGGGTTGTGGCCAATAGAAATATGAAGAGTTTCATTGTAGCTATGTTGAACATAAGGAAGGATTTCAACCCATGTATGTGGATTCTTAGAGTTGTGTGTTTTTAGGATATGTACAATCATCTTGTTGAATACCTTTGTGTGTTCATCGGTTTAGGGATGGAAGCAAATCGATCAATGGTTAGTTCCAATGTCATCATGAACTAAAGACTAGACCAATATATAGTTATAAAACTATTATATCTATATAAAACAATGGTTTTAAAAAACCCATAATGAACCTAAACACGCATTAAAAAGATCTTAGAAATGCACTATGTTGTGACACTCATCTTGTAGGGTGCCAAAATTTATATTTGAGAGAACTTATCAAGAATAAAAAAATGCAATAATTACCATGCTTTATTGAGGGAAACCCTCAAATAAAATCCACGGGGAGTAGCTGCCAATGCTTATCTAGAGAGGAAAAAGGAGTGTATATCCTTTACTTATTGATCTCAAGTTTAACAATGACATGCAAAGTGCATGATTTGATATATCTATTGATGCCCCATTGGATATTTATCTAGTATAAGTACTTTTGCAACAATGCGAATATCTTTTTCATGTCAAATTTCCTTACCACCAAACTATAGAGTTCCTTTGAAATAATTTTCTCATGTCCACCTAAAGGAACACATAGATGGTCTAGATGGCCCATAATTTCATGGTGGAGGTGAAAGTATGAAAATTATTTACCTACAATCGATTTCTGGTATGTCCTAATGAATTTAATATCATTGTCATACAAACATGGACACTTCTTTTTCTTGCAAGAATTTAGGAATTTGGTGAAGGTACAATTGGAGGTTGACTGATGTATTCTACAACTCAATTGGTTCTCCCTTCTTATAATTGATATTTAGGAAGAAGAATTGAAGGAAAACATACCACTGCTAAAGATGGTCATTCTACAACTTTCCTTGGATTTGTATAAATTACATTGGCTCGTGGTTAGTGTGGATGATCATTCCCTTTCCCAAAATAAATAGATTCCACCGTTGATAGATCTAAAAAATGGAGTACAAATCCTTGTCATAAATGGGGTATATGTGAGAAGCATCAAATAATTTATTATTGTGATAGGCACTAGATGTACATGTTTTGTGAGGATTGTACCAATGACATAATCTAAGTCATCCATCTCAATTTCATACATTTATCACAAATATAGTAGAATTAGGATTGGAAGCATGTAGAGGTGGCACTTCAACTCAAATGCATTTTGATGTCCCTTGGGCCAATTAAAATTGAACTTGTATCCCTCCTTTTTAACCTATCTTAGGGGCCAAGAAATATGAGAAAAACCCAACATGAAGTCACAGTAAAAGTTGGCAAGGCCCATGAAGTTATGAATCTTTGTTGGTATAATTGGGGTGGGCTATTCATGGATGAATTGGATTTTGTATAGATATACATGCACCCCACTCTAATGTATCCCATATATTGAATTCTATGCATTCTAAATGAGCACTTATCTAGGTTGGCATATAACTTGTGTGTTAGTAGGGTGATCACTACTTGTTGGATGTGATTCAAATGCTCTTTGTGGGTATTTTTGAAGATGACCATGTCATCTAAGTATATGACCACAAATAATTGGTGAATGGTTGAAAAATATCATCCATCATCCTCATGATCATAATTGGTGCATTATTCAAGAAAAAAGGCATGACCAACCACTTGAAGCGGCCTTCCTTAGACTTGAAGTCTTTCCTTATACTTTAAGGCTATTTTCCACACATTAGTTGTATTGATTGGCACCTAGTGATAGCTTGACTTGAGATTATTTTTTTGAATAAATTTGCACCTTTTCATTGATTAATTAGATCACAAAACTGTGGGAGTGGTACTAGTTCTTGACTATGAGCTTTAACTAGTAGAAGTACTTTTGCAACACTGTGGCTATCTTCTCAACTTCAAAATTACCTACCACCCAACTATATTGTTCCTTCAAAATAATCTTCCATGATTTCCTAAAGAATCATATAGATGGATTAGATGGCATAGAAATCCATGGTGGAGCTGAAATTATGAAACTTGTTTACATGTGACCAATGTCTAGTATGTACCAATGAAGCTAGGGTCATTGTTAGATAAACATGTTCACTCTCAATTCTTCCATATCGAATACTTTATGGATTTGTTCAAGGCATAAGTAGAGGCTGATTGACATAGTATGCAACTCAATTTGTGCTCCCCTTATACTTGATAACTAGGTGGAATTGTTGAAGGTACATAGAATAATTTTAATCACAGTCATTCTACAAATTGTCCTAGATCTATGTAAATTATAGAGGCTTATGATTAATGTGGATGATAATTTACTTTCCTATAGAGAATGATTCCACTTTTGAACATAATCAACAATGGTTTAAAAATACTTGTCATAGATGGGGTATCTATGAGTTGTGTCAAAGAGTTCCTATTGTGATAGGAACTAGATGCCCATTTTGTGAGGATTGCACTAATAACATAATCTAATCCACTTGTCTCAATTTCAAGAATTTATCATATATATATAGTAGAATTGGGACTATAAATGTGTAGAGGTGGTGATTTATCTCCTCAATTTCCTTTTGATGTCCCTTGGCCCATGAAAAATTAGTATTGGATACTCCATTTGTTACCTATCCAAGGGGCCAATAAATATGAGAAAACCCCAACATGAAGCTATAGTAAAAGTCAGAAAGGCCTAAGAAGTTACAAATATCTCTTAGTATATTTGGGGTTGGCTAGTCATGGATGACTTGGATTTTTGGTTGGGTCCACATGCACCATGCCCATCCTCAACGTTTCCTGGCTATTGAAATTTATGAATTTTGAATGGGCATGTATATAGGTTGGCATATAACTTGTGTTTCCATAAGGTGATCAATACTTATTGAATGTGATTTAGATTCTATCCCTAGGTTTTGTTGAAGATGATGATCCCACATAGATATATGACCAAAAATAATTGGTCAATGGTTTTATAGTATCATTCATCATTCTCATGAACAACATTGACACATTATTCAGGCCAAAATGCATGACCATCCACTTGACATGAACTTTGTCAGACAAGTAATCCTTTCTTAGACTTGAAGGATATATTCCACACACCAGTTAATGGATTGACTGGAAAATGGTGGTAGCTTTAATTAAGACCAATATTAATAAATAACTTATCACCTTTGCACTAATTGAACATATCATCAATGTGGGGGATGGAATACCAATTCTTCACTATGGTTTTATTAAAGGATATGTGGCCAATAAGGAGTTTCCATGTATCACACTTCTTCTAATATAACTTAATAGGACTCTGATAGGGTGAGGATATTGGTCAAATATAACCCTTCTATATCATCTCTTAAATCTAGTTTTGATCTTTGCAATCTCCAAAAGAAAGTTTCTATATAGAGGGACATTAGGTAGAGGGGCATTGAGTGCCAAATAAATTGTATGATTTACCTAACAATGTATAGGTATTCCTATAAGTGAGGTTAATACATATACATATTCTTCCACCAAATGATCTACCACCAAATGATCTACACCAAGTTCGGCATTAATGATCCATTTTACTCTATGCTGGAAATCTTATGGAATTGAGGCTAAATCAAAGTTTAAGGATTTCAACTCAGCCAATAATGACCATGTGCTACAACATTTTTCATTTTTGTGCTAATGAATTTTGTGGTGGTCACACTACTTTGATATTTCCTTCCTCAACTTTCCATTCTCTTCTTTGAATGTAAATTTGAATGGTTATATTAAGGATAATTATCTTTAATTTGCCATTTTTTTTCATAATTAGGATTGAATTTACCCTTCTTGTTTTATGAATAACATCTTACCCCATACTATTTCTTACCATTTTGATAGATTTTTTCCTTAATTTTGATGAGATAACAATAAGTAACTCTTGATGTAAATATGTCCATAATATCCATTTTTGTTCAGATGTATCTGTGAAAGTCGTTGTGGTATTTAAGAACCAAGTGTCATTGAGAGTCCTCGATACGTATTTTTGTACATATTGTAAGACATGTGTTAACATACTTTGACATGGTCTAGGATTTAACTTGGCACATGATTGTTCATATGATGTACTACTCTTCATAGTTTGCAATAGGTAAATACTCCTCATTGAGGAAATTGACAAATTCCTCTGAAGTGGGTTCTATCAAATATAGTTCAAAATATCTAACATGTTGCACACAATGAATATCCCACCAATATTTTATATGGGGAAGAGACTTCAAAAGTACAAAAGTAATATTCTCATTGTTGTAAAAGCTATGAACATTGAAATATCCATCTAGTATATTTAACCATATCTCCAAATCACCTACATGTATCTTTAGTTCAAATAGAGGGATATCAAAATCAACTTATACATTGGTAGGTTGCATTCCTTCAAAATAATTGATTATTGAAGGTGCATACATTTTTATTGAGTTTCATTGAAGGGTCTAGGTGAAATGGTCTACCATCTCATTCCTTTGTCACTCATGGTCTTATTAGAGAAAAAACTTGATAGGATATCCTTCTCCATCATCTTTATTTACTTAGATTTCCAAGGGAGGATATGTGGGTTGATGAGGAAATTTTTCACTACAATTGGTTAGTTTGGGGTCCAAATCCCTATACACTTACCTCATCGGGGACATGCATAGAGAAACAATAGAGAGCAAATTTATCTATTAACATTGATCTAGATTAGATTGGGAATGAAATAAAAAGCAAAATATTGCAAAGATAACACAAAAAAATTATTGAATGTAGAGTATTATAGTGAAAACCAAATTCTACCAAGGAATCAAAACATGGAAAACAATACAATATATAGCAACACAAAGTGGTAGTTTATCTTTGAGAAGATATGTTATGACTACACCCATTCACAAAAAGGCCATTACAAAAGTATGAAATGCTTTTGACATAATTCCAAAAAAAGAGAAAAAAACCCTAAGATCCAAAAAATCCAAGCTAGGAGTTGAGGTGGTGAAAGGAATGTAGACTTCATGGAGCCTAATAGTTATGATAACTTCTTCGACAATAAATTTCACATATGAGCTCCATTTAGGTGGTTCTTTGGACTTTTACATTGAATATTTTAATGTCTATTTGTTTTTCAAGAATAGGCATCAAATATGGGAAGTTCGGGTGTCAAAATTGCCAAAACTTCATGGAAAGGGCCCAAAAAATGCTCTATAAGTTTAGAACTTGCAAAACTATTGGAAGTTTGATAAGGTCTAAGAAATGTTTTGAGATGGTCATAGTCTTGAATGGCCACCTAGAGGTCTATTATGCCCCCCTAAATCATCGTCATACCTATGTAAAATGGTTAAGAACAAACGATTCATGTTTCTCTCTAATGCTTTGAAGCATTTCATCCCTTGGGATGCATAACTTACCATACTTGCAAATTATCCCATCTTGGAGATGGAATTCAACTCTCTCTTCCAAATCAATAGTTGGTTTAAAATTGTTGATATACTTATCCAAAACAGTCATGTTTGAAGTGTTTTTCCCCATCTACCTCACAAATGATAACTAGAAAATCATCCAATCCAAAAGGTAGAGATGAAATATATATATATAAGATAAAATATATATGCATAATAAAGAACGTGATGAATCACAAGAGATCTATTGATGGTATAAGTATTCATTCACTAGATGTACAAGTTTGAAGTGTTATCACCTTTCATGATTATTTATTATTATTATTATTATTATTATGTAATGTATATTTATGTACATTACATGTACCACTTAAATATTGATTTGTTCTCAAAGCATAGTTAAGATAAGGTACATCTTCGATATTTCTTGTATTTATTTCACTACTTTGGATGGTGTGTTGAATGAAGAAATAAAACAAAATATCTTTGAAGGTTTGAACAATACTATCACATTGAAAAAGGGTTAATCCACATTTAGTTGATATTGTTCAAATTGTATTGTCCAATATTGATGAGGATTTATTTTATTTTGATTTTCAATAAACCTCTGGAATCAAGTCGAATTGGCATTTTGATATCTAGGAATATGGGTTGAGTTTGTTTTGGTTGATGTTGGTATGTTTATTTTTTGCAATGTTGAATTTATTATTAGAGAGGAAAGAGGGTGTAATTTCGGAAATTCCTTATAATGTATCGATATTTGAAACTAATTCTTTGATATTTAATGATTTGTTGATCCCTTTAGTATAAGATACAACTTTGTTGGTGGGAGTGGTGATAGATGGATCTATTACTAGCCCCTAATCCTCCCTAGTTGTCATGGTTTTGAAGAAAGAATGAAATTTGTGTATGTACCTTGACTTTCACGATCTTAACAAGTTGACAATCAAAGATAAGTTTTTAATTCCGATCATTGATGACCTCTTGGATTAACTTCATGTGGCACAATTCTTCATAAAAATTGATCTTCATTCTAGTTATCACCAAATTCAAATAAAGGAAGTAAATATTCCTATGAACACATTCTGCACACATGAAAGACATTATGAGTTTTATGTGACACCTTTTGGTCTATCCAATGCCCCTATCTAGTTTTTAGAGTCTCATGGACAAGCCGCGTTTTTGGCCCTTTCTGCACAACTTTGTGCTCATTTTCTTTTAATATTTTGACCTACAAAATGAACTTGAGGTAAATGTTTCACATGTTGATAAATAACTACAATTACTACAATATAACCCATTTTTCGTCAAACAATTCAAATGTAATTTTGGTGCTTCTGAATTGGAATATTTTTGTCACATTGTAAGTAGGGAAGGGGTACAAGTTGGCCCCAACAAAATAAGGTAATGAAAGAATGGCCATGCCAAAAGATATGGGAAATATTATGTGATTTCCTTGGTATTATTTTCTACTACAGGAAATTTGTGAGGATAATGGTAGAATTGTAGCTCCATTAATATCCTTGCTAGAAAAGAATGCCTCTATATGGAATGATGTATTCGAGCATGCCTTCCATTCCTTGAATGAATCTATGTGTACTATTCTAGTGTTGGTAATGTCAAAATTCCCTAAGAATTTCATATTGGAACGTGTTGCATTCGACAAAGGTATTGGGGTGGTGTTGATCCAAGAAGGGTGCACCTTGGAATTCACTAGTAAATAATTGTGCGATAAAAACTTGGGAAAGTCTTCCCATGAAAAAAGTAATGATGGAAATCCTATATACATTGAACCATTACCTAATTAGGTAGTGCTTTTAAATCAAGACATACTATCATAGCTTGAAGTCTTTTTGGCACAATGTTTTTCTTCACCAAATCAACAAAAGCAGGTCACCAAGATGTTAGACTATGCTCATGAGATTGGATACATGAATGGAAAGGATAACGTGGTGGCCAATGAATTCTCCTTGAAATATGAGGAGGAAGGGTCCTTGTTTTCTGTATCCTTATCGGTGCCAAATTTCATTATAGAGGTACACTGAGAGTGGATGGATAATGTCAAGATCATTCAACTCTTGTAATGGAATAGGATGATCCAATCCCCCTAGAGGATATACTTGATAAAATATAAACCCTTAACTTTGGAATAAACACAAATATATTCACACAATAATAATAATAATATATAGATAGAAGCTTTAAGGTAGCGTAACTCCATCAAATACTCCTTATATAAGGAATCACTCTGCAAGACATTCTTGATACAATATAATCATCAACATCCACCATCTCTTACTACAATGATACTCATGTGTATAGATAATTTCTCATCAATATTCATAATCATCTATGTCAAATACCCCTTATTATTATATTCATTCCTATTAACTACCTATTGTGCATATAAATTACCCACCAACTACTAAGTGGGTCTTAACTACCTAGTGCGCTTATATATTTCCCACCAACTACCAAGTGGGTCTTAATCGATGATTTATGACCTCATTACATAACTTATTACCCTTGGGTACCCCATATTATCTCCCCTAGGTACATTACATTCCACCCCCGTTCACATGTTTCATCCTCGAAACAAGAGTGGAAGCCATATAATATGATATGCTAAGCAACATAGTCAATTGGTACCAATCATGAGCATACATCCATCCTAGTTTAATGTGGACATGAGGTCCAATTACTCTCTTGAAACCTCAATCTTGGTTCTAGTTTCTCCTTTGGTTCAATGTTGCCACTATGCTACTCTAATATCTCCATGTATTTCTCTTAGTCCTCCATGTGTTTCCATATTGGTTGCCTTTTTGGCTCCATGTTGGTCCATGGTAAGTTTTTTGATGCTCACAATCTTGCCTTGATGATTGCTATTTCTCATGGTTATGTGGGTGGTGATTGCAACAGCCTTAGATATTTATTCTTCTCTCTTTGACTCTTCATTTGGTGATTCCTTTGAAGAATGCATATATTTGTGTATTTTTCTTTATTTTAATTTTCTTCATGGCGATTTCCTTTGGGTTATTTTGTATACTCTTCATCTAATTCAACCTCAGACTCTTCATCTGATATGTCTAGAGGTAATATGATGATTTCCTTGATAACCATTTCTTCTTGTGCCACCTTGGGAATTTCTTTTTTAGTAAGAGAAATATTCTATAGTGTGATTTTCCTTTTCTTGTACCATAGCTTCATAAAATTATTTTGCATATTAATATGAATTGTACAAACTAGGTCCATCCAAGGATATTCAAGAATAATATTCACATCACCCATATCTATATCATGAAAATTTGAATGCAAAACATGTTTGTTCATAACACATTCATAATAATATTCAAATCTTGAAAAAAATGAAAATTCTCTCCCTCAACCTATGTTCTTTGAATATGCTTTGTGGGGAGCTAATGCAACATTAAATCAATTATGATTTCTTCTAGGGTTTATATAAATACTGACTTTATCCTATTGAAGACATCCATAAAATTTTAATAGGATGTTTTGAAATGAAAATAAACCCCTAGTGATTTCTTTATCCTTCTTCATGATGCAAGAGCATCGAGAGCATGGCTACAGGTATGTTGAAAACCCAAGATGAATATGATGATGATGGTGATGCAAGGTGAATAAAAGTACAAGTATGCATACCATGACGGAAAAATGGTTGATGAACCATGTACAAGAAAGAGTTTCCGAGTGAATCGACAGATACAATCACTTGCAACCCATGTACTTCGGTGGATGGTTACTTTTTTATATGGACTTCAACAATGTTTCTGTTTGCAGGTGAAAGAGGAAGAATATTCAAGATGAAGAAGGAAGACGAAGATAAAGGCAAAGAACCTAGAAGATGAAAAAAAAAATTAAATTTTGAAAAAAAAATAAATTTTACTCTTTTTTAATTCATTTTTGAATTTATTGATTAATTTTTTTTTATTTGTTTATTTTTTTTATCAAAAACAAAAAAAAATTGTTTATGGGTGTTTATTTTTACAATTTAATTAAGAATTTATTTAGGGGCCTTTTTTTTCCAATTTAATTAAGAATTTGTTTAGAGGTGTCTTTTTTTTTTGCAATGTAATTATTTTTTTAATGTAAATTATATAAAAAAATTAATTAGTAAAGTAATTATCAAGTGATAAGACATTTAGATTTATGAGTCATTTTTCAATGTTTTATTTGCGGTGGTGTCAATGATCAAGGTCATTGTTTCAATTAGGTCATAAATTTAACTCCCCAAAAAAACAATGGTGCTATTGATAAAATCACTTTTCGATTCAAGGGTCAATTAGGTCATAGTGTTAACTAAAAAAAAAAGTGGTGCTACTGGTAACATCACTTTTTGATTCAAGGGTCAATTTCAGGGTTCTCTCTAAAATCTCCAGGCTGCGATTTCAAAGAATTCACAATTTTAACCACTTCTAAAAAAAGGGTGCTACCGCTAGTATCACTTTTTCAAATGGGGGTAAAAATAGCCATGATGAAAAAAGGATAACTCTAGAGAGTTCTCGTTAAGTTGGTAATTTTGTTGAGAAATGCTACAATTAGATGTTGAATGAAGTAACTCATTGGAATGCATCATATGATGAGATGCACCTGAATCAAATATTCAACTACTTAAAGATGCATACAAGGCCCAAGAAGATAAAGCGTGCCCTTTACCTTTCGAAGAAGGTTTGGACACATAAATTTTGTGTTGGTGCATAGCTTTCATTCAATGCCTCAAGCTTCTTCCAACATTTCGATTTTGAATTCCTTGGACCACCGCAAAAGCCGCAAGTTTCATATGAATTTTTCTTCTTTGTCTTGGAGGAAGATTCACCAGACTTGGAAAGTGGAGATGATTTTGTTTTTTGCTGAGATTTGGAGGGAGTCTCACCACCTTGTGCATAATATTTCTTCTTTTTATATGAGTCTTTATGCTTACCTTTAGATGAATGGGTCACAAGAGCTTGATTTTTAGAGTTTGAAAGGACATCAAGTTGCATAAGCTTGGATTGTTCCCTTGTGATAAAATCAAGAAAATGTACTGCTCATCGGATTTGGATTTTCCACACCCTTTTAGCTGTGCCACTAATGACATGAATTTGACAAGATAATATTCAATAGACGCATGCTCATCACGCACAAGTGATGAAAATTTTGCTTCCAACTATAGGGTTCAAAATTCTTTGAGTTTATCAAATAAGGAGGCCAACTTGTCCCAACTTGCTTTCATATTTTTACAACCAACAATGTGGAACAACAAACTACGTGACACATGCAAACCAATGAGACCCATGGATTCATTAAGTTTGTTTCTATAGGTGAACCTCTCAATTTCCTTGATGAATATGGGTTGAGCCTCAACTAATATTTGCCAAAACCCTTTTGATTGCAACAATTATTGCATCTTATGTTTCCATGTATAATAATTATTGGGAGTTACGAGCTCAATTCTCTTTAAATTCACCATTTAAAATAGAGAATACAAAGATAACACCTATGTATCTATGTAACTTTAAAAAAAAAATAGAAACTGAGGCTCAAAACAAAGAGCTCTAAAAGCAAAAATTACAAAAACTATTCAAATTCTGCCCAAAAAAAATACCTAGAACTGAGGCTCATGAATATTTCCAATGAAAGCAACCCCAGGCTGCATCCAGTACTCCGCAGGATTATACAGTGGTCTTCCAACTTTTGTATTTGATTCAGGTATAAATCAACTCAATGAAATGTGAGTAGAGTTCATAGCATCATGACCAATCTTTTCTCTACCACACGGTGCTGCAAGTCCCGAAAGCTTTCTCGAATTTCCACCAGGGCGTGAGATCGATCTCCGTTGATATGCAGTGGAGTGAGAATGATGTGTTTATTGTGGGCCTATGGTGAAGCAAATTCTATTTAATTCAATGACAAAACTTTTTTGGGGACTGCCCACAAATAATACTCAAAATTTCTGTCCTATTTCTTCATCAAAGCAGAGCATCCATGTCATGGATGGGAATGGTTATCAGAGGATCGAATGGTTCCAAGAAGAAGTCCACCTCATGCAATATCAAGGCGTGGCTACAGTTCCCCGTCGGTAGAATCGACCAGTTTCTCAAGGCCAACAAATATGCGGAACGGGTGGGAGCAGGCATCTACCTTGCGATCGATCTTTTGGATGTTTTCTTTTCTGCAATATTTGATCAGTACCACAAAGATTCGTGCTGTGATTCTACGTCAGGGAACCACTCCTTTTAACAATTCTACGTCTGGAAACTGCTCATTTTAACAACTGGACTCAAGGAGTGATCAGAAGAATCCGCAGCTCTTGCAATTCCAACCGACCCATCTGTCAAAACTGGATATCTATGAATTCCCGCTGCATTAATCTCATTAACTGGACATGAACCTCCCTTGCTTTCAGAGGCTTGCTTTCAGAGGGAGACCTATAATTTTTACATTGAGAGGGACCTGACGGAGGCATGGGAGTACCCCTTGGAAGGGATTCAAACCACACATTCTCCATCTTAATATTAATATGGTTTCTATTTCGATTTATCCCAATATGAACTTCAATTTCAGCGGCCTGCATGCCCAACTTTCAGTAACCATGACCACCTTGACCATGGAAATCAATATTGCCAGTCATCGCTACAACCAAACAAAGCCAAGCTACCAAAATAATTTGCCGGTTCACAGTCAGAGAATAAGTGATTGATTGCACCAAATTCAGAGTCACAGAATATCGAAAGAAGAATATGCAGACTGTATCTTCCTCTGCCAGTGGTAACATGGAATTACCTTCCAGCTACCCGCAGGCTAGCGAGAGATCTGATCCGTGGTAGAAGAAATAGTCAGATGAACATATTCTCTCAATAGATCACACAACTAGAAAATTTCTTAGACAAAAAGAGAAAGTGTTTGGAAAAATGCTGTGATACCATGTGAAAAAGACACAAGTATGTTATGTGAAAAAGACGCAAGTATGCTAAGGACTGCAAAACCAAACTATCTAGGGGGAAGAGGTGATCTATTGATCTCCATGAGAGTCCTCAATATATATGATGTATTGAGGATACCCAAAAAATATCTAAAATTAACTCGACATTTAAAGAAAAAATCTACATAAGCTTACAACACGCTGTAATGTGTTTTGAAATAAGTTTGATTTAAACTAACACAATAGTATATTAAATTTACGATTAACATTAAAAAATCAACTAGAAAACTAATACCATTTAATCATGAATTCATTGTTATATAATTAGCAACAACCACTTTATAAAAGTGGTTGATATAAGTCAAACGTCATTTTTTATCTTTCCTAAATAATGGCGCTCTTAAACGTATATCAACCACTTTTATAAAGTGGTTGCTCTTCGACGTATATCAATTACTTTTATAAAGAGGTTATTGCTAGTTGACGAAGGACATACTTTGGAGACCACCTTTAATATATTAATACATAATTAATGTATAAGTTAATTATTAAATTAATAAATATATTATATTAATAAATTAATGTATGTACATTAATGGTCTATTAATATATTAATATAATATATAATAATAATGTATAAAATAAAGTATTAATTTACATTAGTGTACAATTTAATGTAATAATGTAATACATTAACAATACATTACATACATCAATAAATACAATAGATTATAAAAATAATAATACATTAATAAAGTAGTAATACAGTGAGCTTAACCTTACCCTTAATGTATTTAATAATCCATTATTAAATTTATAAATTAAAGTACTAATTTGTATTAATATATAATGTAACATTAAATTATTAATAAAATAATAATAATATTAATAATATATAATGTAACATATTGAAAATTGATTGGTACAATCATTAATGTATTAATATAATGTATAAACTAAAGTATTAATTTACATTAATGCATATAGTAACATATTAATTGTTTGATACATTAATGTATCAATTAATTTATGATAATGATGATGATGATGATTAACGTCCACTAAGACCGAATTGGTCTATCGAACCTTGAGAGGGTAAGTGATTACTTGCGATTCTTTAGAATTTTGTTTCTGTGCTCGAAAAGCATCAAGAGAAACTTTCCAACATCACCATACTTTTGTGGAGTTAAGACGTTAGGAAGGTTGGTAGTGTGAAAAATATTTTGAAAATGAGATCTAATATGGGTATATGATGGACAATATAAGAGAAAGTGCTTTTCATCTTCAAGCTTCTTAGTGTCACAAAGGTAAAACACTCTTTCATCCCATGGCATTTTAGGAATTTACCAATGCCTAGTTTCACTATGGAGCTCGTGAGAATTTGTTCTTATCTTAGAAATGCTTATTTTTTCTTTACACTTGGAAAAATAGATATATAATTTTGATTTTCTAGATTAGGGTTGATTACATCCTTATAATACCTTAATTTTCTTTTTTCCTCTAACTCTTTATCACACCACATTTTCTCCTTAAATTTTTATTTGATGTTTTTTTTAATAGTATCTTTATTCTACAAAATGGTGTCTTCCATGATTCCCCAATAGCTTATCCAAGACCGGGCATCTTTATGAAATCCTCGCTTGAGTCAATGGTGGTTATGACTCGATTTTGAAATAATTTTAGGAAGCCTCTTGTCTTCCATGTTGTTTAACTTGTTCTTATACATTAGGTATCTAGTCATAGCCATGCTCTCAATGGGGGCGATTATTGTTTCTAAGAGAAGGATGGGATAAGGCATATTTCCTTTAATTTTGAGATTATAGGTTATCAAATTCTTTTGTATTTGCTCTATGTTTCTCTAGGATTCACGAGAGATACTACAACCCCAGACTTCACATCCACAAATAATAACAGGTGTAACAAGAGTCACAAAGATGAGTTTCTTATTGTCCCAACTCCAAATATCAGCTGATTCACAATTGTTTTCAAGCCCATAATAAGCTTTCCGTCCCCCAATAATCCTTTTCTCAATGCTATAATTCCAATTGAGCTTGTGGTGAATATCAATTCCAAGATATTTGTATGAAGTCACTTTCTCCAAGTTTTTGTTGTCATATACGAAGGTATCATAAGTGATCTTATTGGATTTAATAATCATGACCTTAGTCTTATCAGTATTAACAGTCATACCCATATTGGAGAAAAAATCCTTGAGGATTCTTAGTTGGTTTTCAATATCATGGGGACTCCTTCCCATAAGAACAATATCATTGGCATAAAGAAGAAGATTGATGACTATACTAGTGAGGGTAGGGCCAACACAACTTGCATTTTCCAAGCAATCTTCTAACTTGTTAATGTATATGCCAAAAAGGGTAGGGGAGAAGGGACAACCTTGTTTGAATCTGATATCAGATTTAATATCTTTTGACCATCCCTCAATGTTTTTAAACTTAGAAATAACATTCTCATAGTCCTTATTGCAACAACCCTCAATTCGAGAGGCACTTTTATCTCTTCCAACCTATTCCAAAGGTTTATTCTAGGAACCATGTCAAAAGATTTTCTAAAGTCAACAAAACAACAAAAAATATTGGTTTTAGTATTGCGGAACTCCTCTGCAATGATCCTAAAGGTAACAATATGGTCCATAGTTGAATGATATCTCATAAACCGAGCCTGTCCTTTAGCTCTTTTACTGTGAATTTCTAGCGAAAGGCTAATCTTCTTTTCCAAAATAATTCCATAAAGTTTGGCTAAAATCAGACTAATCATAATGGTCCTATAATTAGAGGGAATGTTTCTATCCCCATTTTTAAAAATAGGAAAAATGAGGCTTTGCATGTAGGGTTTAGGGAAGCCCTGCTTGACTGCTAAATTGAAGAGCTTGTGTATGTGAGGGAAAATGATAGGCTCTCCGATTTAAAAAATTTCAGCTTGGTAGCCTTCAATGTCCTTAGCTTTCCCATTTGCAAGCCACTTAACCCTGAACTCTATGTCATCTAAATAAAAAACTTCTTCCTTTGTAGGGACAATAGGAATGGTGTCCATGGCATTAGGGATCTCGTAAATAATTTTAAGGTAGGAATTCCAGTCCCTTAAGGGAATCCTATTATTTCCTTTAGTATTGCGGTTTAGAATTTGGCTCCGGAACTTCTTAGGATCCAACTTATATAGTTGTGAAAGTTTGTCTTGCCTTTTACTGATATAGTGCATTTTTTTCCTTTTAATTAGGGATTTGTACGTACTGATCTTATCAAGTTTTAAGGACTCATTAGAAGCATCCCTAATGGATTTCCTAGAAATTTTACATTCTTTATCATACCAAGGGTTGGTCATTCTATTATTGTTTTTATAGGACACCTCAAAAGAGAACTTGTTAATAGAAGTGGAAAGGGTAGTTGTAAAATTATGATAGATTCCTTCAAAGTTATCCTTATAAGTTAGGAGATTTAATTTACTATTTAAATCTTTTAAGAAAATGTCAACTTTAATACATTATTAATTAATAAAATACTAAGGTATTATTACACTAATAATGTAAATTAATTATTAAATTAATAAAGATATTATACTAATATATTAATGTAATATATAGTAATAATGTATAAAATAAAGTATTAATTTACATTAGTGTATAATGTAATGTAATAATGTAATATATTAATAATACATTACATACATCAATAAATATAATAAATTATTAAGATATTAATACACTAATAAAGTAATACATTAATAAAGTAGTAATACAATTACCTTAACTTTAATGTATTTAATAATTCATTATTAAAGTATAAATTAAAGTACTAATTTTTATTAATTTATAATGTAACATATTAAATTATTAATACAATTATAATGTATTAATACATTACAGGTTGACAATTGATTGGTACAATCATTAATGTATTAATACAATGTATAAACAAAAAGTATTAATTTACATTAATGTATAAAGTAACATATTAATTGTTTGATACATTGATGTATCAATTAATTTATACATTAGTACAGTATTAATTAATAAAATGCCAAAGTATTTTTACACTAATAATGTAAAATATTAACAATATATTAAACAAATCAATAAATAAATTAAATCCATTAACAAATACATTACTACAATATGAATACATTAACATTAATAAAATAGTGTTACATTGAACTTAATGTATTTAGTAAAACACCATTAAGGTATTAATAGAAAAATGTATAATGTAACATATTAAAGTATTAATACATAAACACATTATTAATTAATATATTGCTAAAATATGCCCAAAGGGGTTGGATCCAATGGTGGGAAGCGAGGAGTTTTTCACCGTTGGGCAAGGTTCAATTCTCGTGAGGGCTTTACCTGGAGCCATGGGGACACCTTGAGGTAGTGGTCGAACGTGTGGTTGCACCCAGAGATACTATAATAAATGGTATCGTGACCCGTGCACACATAAGTGGATCAAAGCCCACCCCCATGTCCTTCAACTTTTTAAGTCCCCGAGGTGTAGGACAGTCGGTGACGGAGTGTGTTGTTAAGCCACTCCGTGATGTTAAAGTCACCGGTTCGAAACGTGCGGGGACAAAAAATCCAACCATGTTAAGGGTTGGTGTGACTCAGGCCGGGTGCGATCCCCGGGTGATTTTGACGGCTTATATGCCCCTGAGTCGCGGTTTCTCAAGCCACAGGTTAATCGCAGGTCCTGCACAAATTAACAAACAAAAAAAAATATATTGCTAAAATATTAATACACTAATAAAGAAATACATTATTAAAAAAATAATATATTAATAAATACATTATTAAAGTATTAAACCTTAATAAATATATTATTAAAATATTAATACCTTAATAAATACATTATTAACATATTATTACATTAGTATATTTATTGAAAATGACCTTGGCTCATTATGGTTGACTATAACCATGATTTCTTATGATAATGTCTATGAATGACATTAATACATTAATGTGTACATTTACTATAATGTATTCATTTAATTAATCAATACATTAATATATTTTTAATAAATACATTACTAAAGTTTAAATACACTAATAAAATAATACATTAATAATAGTACTAATACATAAATAAAATATTAATACATTATTACATTAATGTAATGTATACATTAAATTTAATGTATAAATTAAAGTATTAAATTAAAATAATACATAATGTAATATATTAATTAATTGATATATTGATAATGTAATGCATTAATTAATTAATACATTTATACAATATTAATTAATACATTTCTAAACTATTAATACATTAATAATACATTATTGCAATAAAAAAAAAGATACATTTGATACATATAATATGTATTAAATGCATTAATAAATACATTATTAAAGTATTAATATAGTATTACATTAATAAAGTAATAATGAAGTTAATGTATAATGTAAAATATTAAATTATTAATACATCAATAATACAATATTAAAGTAATAATACATTAATAAGTACATTATTAAAGTACTAATAATTTAATAAATACATTATTAAATTAGTAATACATTAATAATATATTACTAAAGTATTAATACTTTAATACATTAATTGATGATGACCATGGTTGACTATGGTTGATCATGACTACGGTCGATTATGGTTGACTGAGGTTTATTATGGTTGACCATGCCCAAGGTTGACATCATGCTTATATTGTCACATTGCGATGTCAGTGAATGGTCATTTTGTGTAATGTTGGGTGATGTTTTTCACATTGTGGAATAAGGTTTTATACATAATGTTGTGACAATGGGTTATGTTTGTCACATTACGACATTTGGAAATGTTTCTCACATTATGATGTTAGGTTATTTCTGTCACATTGCGATGAGGAGGCAAAGTTAAACACAGTGGGTTGATGAGGTTATATTCGTCACAGAGCGACAATAAAAAATGTTCGTGACATTGCAAGGATGGGGCTATTTTTTTAAATTGTGACGATACATAAAGGTTTGTCGCATTGTGGCGTTCACATGTGTTCGTCACATTGCGATGTTAGGAAATATTTGACACATTGTGATGTCGAGACCATGTTGATTATGGCTAACCATGTTGGACCATGTTGATTATGGTTAACCATGGTTTACTATTGCATTGCAATGTTGATAATGTTTTCTTCGTTAGATTGCGACATCAAGTTTTGTTCGTCACATCACATCATAAGGCACTATCGCATTGCAATGTTGATCAAATTTTCTTCGTTAAATTGTGACATCAGGTTTTGTTCGTAACATGACATCGTAAGGTTCTGCTCATCACATTGCAAAGTAGGGTTTCTGTTTAGCACATTATGGCATTGGAATAGGTTTTTCAAATTTTGATAGTGGGTTATATTTGTCACATTGCGACGTCAGGGAATGGTCATCTCATTGCCATGTTGGGCGATGCTTTTCACATTGCGACATAAGGTTTTGTACATAACATTGAGGCAATAGGTTATGTTTGTCACATTGCGACATTTGGAAATGTTTATCACATTATGATGTTAGGCTATTTTTGTCACAATGTGACGAGGAGGCTATGTTAATCACATTAGGTTGATGGGGTTATATTCTTCACACAGCGACAATACAAAATTTTCATGACATTGCAATGATGGGGCTATTTTGTTAAATTGTCATGATAGGGTAATGTTCATCGCATTGTGACGTTCGCATATGTTCGTCACATTGAGACATTAGGAAATGTTTGACACATTACGACATCAAGCCCATGTTGATTATGGTTAACCATGTTGGACCATGTTTATTATGGTTAACCATGGTTTATTGTCTCATTGCAATGTCGATAAGATTTTATTCGTTAGATTGTGAAATCAAGTTTTGTTCATCACATCACATCATAAGGTTATGGTCATCACATTGGAACATAGCATTTTTGCTTATCACACTATGAAATTAGAATAGGTTTATCACATTTTGATAGTGGGTTATGTTTGTCACATTGCAACACCAAGGAATGGTCGTCTCATTACAATGTTGAACTATGTTTGTCACATTGTAACATTAGGTTGTGTATGTCACATTGGGACAAAGGGTTATGCTTGTCATATTGCGACACTTAGAAATGTTTCTCACATTGCGACGAGGAGGCATATGTTTGTCATGTTGCGACATTTCGAGATGTTTCTCACATTATGACGTTAGGATATTTGTGTCACATCACATTTCGACAATAGTAAATTTTCGTCACTTTGTGACGATGAAGCTATGTTTGTCACATTATGGAAATAGGGCTAGGTTCATAACATTGCGATGTTACTATGTTTGTCAAAATGCAACGATGATGATGAAGTTATGATGGGGCTATGTTCATCACATTGCAACAATAGGGCTATGATGGTCACATTGCAACATTACTATGTTTGTCTTATTGCAACTTTCGACTTTTCTTTTCATATTACAACATTGGGTTATGTTTGTCACATGAAAAGGTTGGTTCATGTTCCACACATTATGGAAATAAAGTTTTCTCCATGTTTTTTAAGAAAATATAACAAAGTGTTTCATTTGTCACAAAGATAGGAACTTTCAGCTAATGTGATGTATTACATAGAAAGAAACTTAGAATCATACTCGTTCTAAGGACATTGATAAAACACCATCTTTAACTTGAGAAATTATGATTTTTACTTGTTCTAAATGAGTATCTCACCCATACAAAAATTTCATTAAATTCCACATAGACACACTCATATCGAACTTTTATTAAAACCCATATACTAAAATGAATAAATTCCACACACTCATTAAACCATATTTTCAAATCATTAAAACAAATAGACGTAACAGTATCCCTAGTGACCATTTGACCTTTATATATTATTAATACAATATTGTCAATATGATTAATTACTATTATTAATTAATAATTATTATATAGAAGATATCTATGTATAATATACATACATATGCTTAAAACACACTTTGTATAATATAACTAATTATGTATATTCATAATAACTAATAATATAGTTAATTATTATTATTATTATTATTATTATTAAATAATTAATAATTATTAATGTATAATAACAAATATTAATAATACTTTATTAATAGTATTTTTAATG
Organism: Picea mariana; assembly: GCA_032191745.1. Taxonomy (NCBI): domain Eukaryota; kingdom Viridiplantae; phylum Streptophyta; class Pinopsida; order Pinales; family Pinaceae; genus Picea; species Picea mariana. The sequence continues at coordinate 43,086 of JASDQU010501787.1, forward strand.
TCTATAAGTAATAATAATAATTTATTAATTACTATTAATAAAGTAATAATAATAATTTATTAATAAATTTAATAAAGTATTGATATGTATTAATGATTATTAATAAAGTAGTATTAATAATATTAATAGTTATTATTATTATTAACTAATAATAATTAATATCCCTTGTATATTAATAATAACTATAATAATTATCTTTAATAATTCTAATAATGATTAATTTGTGGATAATTGATAAAGGTTTATTCCATTTATAAATTTTAATTGTTGATAATTGATAAATTATTAAATTTAATTAGTCAATGATAATTAGAAAATAAACCTAATTAGTCAATGATATATTATCTTTAATAATTCTAATAATGATTAATTTGTGGATAATTGATAAAGGTTTATTCCATTTATAAATTTTAATTGTTGATAATTGATAAATTATTAAATTTAATTAGTCAATGATAATTAGAAAATAAACCTAATTAGTCAATGATATTTTCTACATTTTATATGGAAAGTTGATAAAGGTAAACTTAATCACTCAATTTCAATTACAACAAGCAACTCCTCTTTAGTTAATAAATCCATTAAAATAATAACTATTATTCATCATTTTCATTTACTAGTGTGAAGATAAAATTAAATGAACTTCAATAATAAATCTATTCTCCTTAATTACATAAGTTAAAAAAAATATGAACCTTTATTTATCATTTCCATTTACTACTATATATAATTTAATGAACTTCAACAACAAATCAATCCTAAATATAGAAGTAAACGGTGCGAGAACCCACTGAAATGTTATGAGGATTGCAGGGTTTCCTCCGCTATGCCAATGCACAATTAGATTGGGCGACCCGATTTTTGATTTATTGGATATTATTATGCATAGATGGAAAAGAAAGGTCTTATTAAAATTACAAGAATTTTTTCACTAAATTACAAATAAATTTCATGTTATCTAGATAAGTTTATTATTTAAATTACAATAATCTGTTTTTAGAATTTAATCAATTACAAGTAAAAAATTATAAAAAAACATATCGTTAAGGTAGGTGATAAAGAAAAGGCATGTCAGCTATGAAAACAAAAAGGGTTAATTATAAGTTTTCTATTCATCTTTAAGGCATGTCAAGTTCATGATTTTTCATTATGAACTCTCACACAATTTTAAGCATTTTTAAAACTAGCACAGCCACATAATTGTGGCTGATCAACGTCGAAAGACATATTTTATTTGTAAACAAATCCTAACTTATTTTATTTTTTTATTGCTTATTTTATTTATAAAACAAATTTTAATTTTTTTTTTTTTTTTTTTTAATTTACAAAACAAACCCTAATTCTTTTTATTCTATTTCATTCACAAAACAAAACCTAATTTTTTTGGTCTATTTCATTTACAAAATAAACATTTTAATTTACAAAATAAACGCGTAAGAAAATAAACGGGCAGGAACTCATTCTCCGCGCAGGAAAATAAACGCGCAGGAACTCTTCTCCGCGCAGGAAAATAAACGCGCAGGAAACTCTTTCTCCGCGCAGGAACTCGTTCCTTTGTCCTAATCGTTTCTCTTAACCGAATTATGAACCAAATCATTTCTCCGAACCGAATCTTTTTTACTCGGCCATACGTATTCGCTCAGTAACAATAATTTAGTAAATTGTGGTCAGCTTAATAGATTATCTCTTAATCACTGAACGTGGCAATCTGGTGGTCTGCAAGTAATTTTTTAATCTGATTTAGTAAATGTAAAAAGGTAATCACAGAAACGGATGTCTTTATAAATGAGCGGAAGTTAATTTATTAAAATCTCATCCATTGACGAAGAATATGCCAGCATCTTAAATTGCGAACCGTAAGATTGAAATTTATGATTAAAAAGTGATTAATTCTGCCCATTATCAATAGGCGTAATAATGAAATTGAAATAGGCCCCTACCTCCCATGGAAACGTAGCATTAGGTTTGTCTCTAATATGATAAGTGTAACAATCTACACCGACTAATCCACTCTCTCCATGGCTCTCCTTGCATAGTGTAACAATCTACACCGACTAATCCACAAATGTATGAAATCGTCCATTGTTAAAAAAATAAATTAAAAAGTAAATCTTAAATGGTTACTTTTCATTGTTCTCCTCTCCTATTGAAAGGGTGGATATGGGTAAAAAAAAATAAAATTAAAAAGTAAAACTTAAATGGTTGCTCTTCACTTCTATCTACACTCCATGCTAATACCGGATATTATTATATTGAGTATCACTATAAAATGTAAATGTTAAAATTAAAGTAATTTTTTTTGGATTTGTTAAATTATGATTTGTGGCAATTGATTTGTTAAATTATGGTTTATGTAAAAGTGAAAAAGTAACATGATGAACAAAAGAATTGATAAATACAAAAAAGTTCATTATAAATATATAATTCATTAATTTGAATGTAAGACTAAAAATATGCTAGCATCTTCAATTCCTGACCTAACTAAATCAGCATAGATAATAATATAAATTGCATTGCTATATAAGTAACTTGGCAAGAATAATTAACGTTAAAGTATATTTATTAAAATTTAAATATACAAACTTTTTATTACTTTAAAAGACTCTAATTTACATATATTAAATGTCATATATTTATGTTAGTTTAGATTTATTAAAATCCGGAAATTCAGAGGTTATAGGTTCATGTTATTCCAGATTTATTAAATTGCGAATATACAAAGCTCTTCTTTGTTAAGAAAATCTGAGCTTCTGAAGTCAAGATGGATCTCGTTCCCACAGAAAAAACACCATGCGAGTTATGTGCACTCTCCGTTAATATAAATCATAAAATTCCATTTCAAAACATAATAAATGTCGAGTTCGAGTTTTTTATTTATATATATATGTATGGATAAACGCAAATATATAATTGACACGGATATTGATTAAAAAATATTGAACACATGTAATGTATTTGATTCCGTTACGAATATTGTGAAAGATAATTACAAAGGATAGAGAGATTACAATCTGCTTCCTGTCATATCGCAGGCCTGTTCGTTCTTCCTCGGATCAAATCAGAGTTGCATGCTCTCTGAATCCTTTTTTAGAGGAATTCAGACAAGCTTATTGCCGTTCTGAGATCTTTACTTGGTCTGCTTATATATACATTCTATGCGTTATTTCTTTTGGATGTTTGCTTTTCTGCAATATCTGATCAGTACTACAAAGATTTGTGCTGTGAATCTACGTCAGGGAACCGCTCCTTTTAACAATTCTACGTCTGGGAACTGCTCATTTTAACGACTGGACTCAAGGAGTGATCAGAAGAATCCGCAGCTCTTGCAATTCCAACCGACCCATCTGTTAAAACTGGATATCTATGAATCCCCGCTGCATTAATCTCGTTAACTGGACACGAACCTCCCTTGCTTTCAGAGGGAGACCTGTAATTTTTACATTGAGAGGGACCTGACGGAGGCACGGGAATACCCCTTGGAAGGGATTCAAACCACCCATTCTCCATCTTAATATTAATATGGTTACTATTTTCGATTTCTCCCAATATGAACTTCAATTTCAGCGGCCTGCATGCCCAACTTTCAGTAACCATCAGCACCATGACCATGGCAATCAATATTGCCAGTCGTGGTGCTGTTCTCATTTCCATATCGCTACAACGAAACAAAGCCAAGCTACCAAAACAATTCGCCGGTTCACAGTCACAGAATAAGTGATTGATTGCACCAAATTCACAGTCACAGAATAAGTGAGAGATTGCACCAGATCCAATATCAGAAGAAAAGAATATGCAGACTGTATCTTCCTCACATCCAAATATATACACCAAGTACTTACGCGGAGACGAAGAGAAGCCAAAAGAAGATAAAACGCGGAAAGCCGTTGACGGGTGACTTCATATTCTGCTCTTTGGAATAGAATGGAATGGTCTGGTCTACGAAAGGGCATAAAGCTTCTTTGTATAAATCTTCCGCCAATTTTGACGGAATCAGTATTTGAACTTTATATTTACAACTTTGATTTCTCTTTTATTTTAAAGGAAGATACAAGAATCGAATTGCGATAAGCGCTAAGGCATTTTTGTCACAAATAATTTTAATTATTTTTTATTATAAATTTTATTTATAAATATTTTGATATATAAATATAATACATGTCATTGTATTAATGTTGTTTATCTTATTAAAATATAAATATTATTGTTTTTAGTCTGCATTAAAATATACTTAATTTGTTTTTAATCATAACATTTTTATTATAATTTAATTTTTTTACTCATCTCATTTTTATCATAATTTTATAAATAAAATTTATACGTGAACTCATCAAAGATATAGTACAAAGTATAAAACATATGATAACATTAACATGTAGTTTAAGCATAACTGTTAGTCATCTACTAATCATCTTAAGGAACAAAGGCATTTTAGGTGGTTAGTCATCTACTAATCACCTTAAGGAACAAAGGCATTTTAGGTACAAACTTTGAGTTTGGAGTTTTATTAGTTTTTTTTTTCACGATCTAGATTTCATGTATAATTAAGATATAAATTTATAAATTTTATTGTTTTTTTTTCCAGATATATCATTAAGATGAATACATATTAATTTACAAAGTTGTTTATATATTAAGATGAAAAAGTTTTATGATATTAGACATATAAGTTAGTTAGAAATGTTTTTTCATAATATTTATGAAGTTGTATTTAAAATATATTTATGAATTTTAATTTAAGAATTAGTGGAAGTTATCTATCGATACCCAACTTGTTGGAACAATTGGAACAATTATAATCAGAGTTTTGGCCTACCCATTGGTAATTCTAGGTTGATCGATGACGCAAATATTATTTTACGCAATTCAAGGTTGTTAGTTGGTGCATATGGGGAGTGTCTTTCAATATTGTTGAAAACTTTAATAACAATGAATATACTCTTAAGGTTTACTAAGATTTAATGTAAATAAATTAAATTTTACCATAATTTGGTTATTTTTCAAGCAATATGACTATTTGGATATTTCAACATTTGAGGAGTTTTATAAGCCAAGAGAAATCACAAAAGAAAACTTTAGGATTAGGATGTGGTTATATGGAAGTTAACCACAAAAGGGAAAAAGGTAACTGAGTATTACATTTAGCAATGTGTGAGGATCTCTCGCATTATTAGGGGATAACACCTAATGCAACTTCTTTTGTTTATACATGTTTTAGTATTTTATAAGTTCAGTTACCTAACAATCCAATAACAACAAAAATACTTAAAATTTAGCATTATATGTGATATATAAAGTAAAAAAATGATGAAAAAACTGTTTACCCTATCACTTACACTTACAAAAGCAGACAGATTTTGAAGATAATATTGTTCACAAAAATATTGCAGAAGAATACCTCCATTGAACCCTTGAAATTATTATGAGGAGACATCCACCCTTGAAGTTAGTATAGGGAGACATTCATCTTGTTGCTATTGAATACCCTTCTTCTAACATGGTGCCAACAATAGAAGCAAAATAAAAGTATATATACCTGAAACATTAATGATGAGTATATTATCCTGCCCTTTCATGATCATAAGTTACTTTAAAAACAAACTGAAACTTCTATAATATGAAATGAAAATGAAAATAAAATTCATTTTAAAATTAAATATATATATATAATTCTCAGCAGAAGAATTCACAAACTTGTTTCCACTTTTGACACCAAAACAAAGACACGACACGATAACAGAGACAGGACACCAAAACAAAGACACAACACGATCACAGAGACACGACACGATCAAAGAAATAAACTCAACTTACTTCAACTTACCTTCTTGAAAAAGGAAGCGCCCTCCAACGGATTTGATCTCGGCATAGCACATGCAAATCCATTTATACCTAGAGATTTTGGGTGTCTACCTAGAGTAAAGACTAATGGTTGCATTTTGGGGGCTCTCAAATTAAAAAATTAAATGCTTTATTTCCTTAAAATTAAATTGCTTCTCATAGTATTTTTTAAGTTAAGTTATTGTTCTTATTATTTCACTATCACCATTAAATTTAATTATTTTTTTTTCCTTTCATCTACATTTCAATATTAAATTTAGTTTTTTTTTTTTAATTTTTTCATTATTCCCTTCACTTACTAAGCTATTTTTTTCATTGTATACACAAATTTCAATAAATAATAACAACCATGATTTGGAATGAATGAATAAACTATTAATACAATCTC
>JASDQU010501788.1:16146-27120 GCA_032191745.1 Picea mariana
CCCTCTTAGTTGTCTAAGATATATATGTGGAAAAATATTGGTTTTAGCTCTGGGATTTGCAAAAAGGGACTTCAAGTCTGCATAGGGAAAAGGAAAAAGGCCTTATGAGAAAATTTGCATAGGGCGAGGAAAATTCTGCTACACTAGATGCCCCCTAATGTATGAGGTCAAAGGAGTATTTATGATGGCCAAAATACATTATGATACCCAGAAGTGGAGTAACGGAGACTCATCCAGAAGAACTAGTTGCTCATGAGGATATTACAATATGCACTAACTTTGCGCACATGGATACCAATTTGAATTACATTGCAGATCCATGTGAAAATAAACCAAAAAGTTGTTCATGGCCAAGAGTAGGCAAAACAAAGGTATCTATATGCCAAAGGTTGTCATAGTCATGAACACGGCCCAGTAAAACCAGTCTCAAAATCAATCTGAAGATATCTGTATACAATGGAGTACAATATGATCTCCCATTATCACTGAAGTCACATAGGTACTGGTCCAATGAAAGATAGCTACAACTTAGGAAAGATGCGACTATGAATTGATGTCTTCAAGTCTTCTAAATGATCCTCCAAAGGTGCAAGTGTACATCTTGTGAATAAAGGAGTTGAGGTCAAACACAATGAGACTTCATTTGATTACCGGTCATTAAGGTATACGGTTAACAAACACAAGACAACCTAACGATAATGAAAGTAGGTATCAATGCACCGAGTACATTCTTACAAGTGTGAATAAATGTGTCGAGGTCAAACACTTGAAGAATCCATTGATCAGGGGACATTGATGTATTCCCAAGTGTCGATGGCAAGAGAACCTGCCACTAATGACTGGATGCCTCTAGGTACTCATAGGACTCTAGGTCTCATTTCCAGAATAGATGGGCTGAATTCGATGGAAGGAGACCCGCTAAAAGGAGAGCATCGAGGAATCTCACATCATTCAACACGAGGTACAAAGCAAGATCTTCATGATTTGGAGGAAATAAGACGAAGAACATGTTCACGAACCAACGACCCTGTGCATCTTTTGCGTGTGCGAGATGCAAGTGGGACACAAAAAAGACCCTCTGAATAGCAGCCAATAAGGAAAACTACTGACAAAGGTGAGAAAACCACCAATAAGGATAATGGAATATATTACATTGCACAAATCCCAATGTGTTAATAGATTTCTTGCTGTTGAACACAGGGAAAATGCCCCAGTCAGCGACCAATGATGAAATGTCAATTGCTGGGTTCAAGGTTACCTACCAATGATGAAAGTAGGACCAGGGTGCACGATAGGACTACAATTTCATGTAATTATGAGATATACTGAGGGTATGGCCGACATGCAAAGTCAAGAGTTCTAAAGAATGTCTGACACGGGTAGATAGACATCCTTTGAACAAGAGCATGAGACATATAGAAGACTCTGGTAGCATAGAGTGAATGATGAAACTTTGAGATGTAGGATGCATCAATCAAACTCTCTATAAGGACTGGAAGAGTAACCAGTTGGGGGAGTAAACTCTACGTAACGAGCTCAAATTCCTAAGGTCATGCTAATCTTTTGTGCTCTGTTCAAAGTCAATACGATTGCTTCCAATATAAAATAATATTCCTTCCCTGCCCATATTTTTTTGTTTTTTCATAGTCAAATGAATGCTATGAGACAAAGGAGGAAACAAGTGTTGCAAGTAAGAAACTAGTTCTAGTGGTGGAACATACCTATTCTTAATGCAATGAGGTGCATGTCGGAGATGGACACTTGGGGGAATGTTTCCTCTCGGGTATAGGGTGTCAAGCTGCAAAGGATATAAACAAGGATTTGCTTGGCTGATGATGCAAACTGCTGAGGTGATAGGCTTATAATGCAAAAGAAAGAATCGACAATAGGCTCAATACTACAAGCAAGAGAATGAGATGAAATTAAAAACTAACACCAAAAAATGTCCTTTTTCGTAATATTAGTCTACTTGGTTTGAAAAAGGGGTAAACTTACACCAAATAGACATCCTTTCAAATCCAATTTACCAGTGTGAAAGAGACAAGTTCACTAGACAATATTTTTTCTTTTTGAGAGAGTCGAAAAAGAGCTTAAACCAAACTCGTTGGTAATTTTCTAAGTGACACATCATGGGGGATGCCAAGGATCCTGTGCATAAATTCTATGAAAGGTCAACATCTTACGAACGACTAACACAAGCTTGGGAAAACCAAGAGCTTTCCAAGTAGAGGGGGATAGAATACTCGCGGAGCTTACCTTCTCAATGATATATCAGAGAATTCCTCTTATCTGAAAGGGAATAGAAGAAGGGATTTGATACCCCACAAGACCATCCCAGTCAAAGGGAATATCCCTAAGACTTGGAGGGAGAGTACTCGGGGAGAGTAAAACTCTCTCTTGTTCAGAAGGTACATGATTAGAAATGTTAATTACATGGTCAAAAGAAGCCTCACTCCTCAAAACAAGAGCGGTGTCAGGAGAAGATTACATCAACATGACTATTGTGTCAATGAAAGGAGAAATAGAATGTTGGGAAACCAAAGACGACTCTGAACCGGAAGGGATATTAGACAAGGACTGCACTTACAAGCTTTTGTGTCAGAACAGTTCAGAACTGATAAAATAAGTCCATTCTAGCTTGGCCTCTACCACTTCAATCCTCCACCAAAGGAAAGCTCATATAAGAGAGACAATGCGGTTCTCAATCAAGTAGGGAAGATCTTGGGGGCTAAACAATGTGTTCAAAATTACAAGGACAAAGGGATGTAGACTCAATATGAAGTGAATAATTTACCTAGAGTAACTTTCCTCTCAAAGTTGAATTCTTCTCCTCTTTTACATAGCTTGGATATGACCCATTTATATCATTCAAATGGAACTGAAGGGATGAGCTGGAATGTTTCTAGTATATGGAAGGTCAAGGATCATGGATCCCATGATGTGACATAGAAACCCAACACTATTTTTTAATTTTGGGCACAAAACCTGATGTACGCGGGCTGTAATGGTGCAACCTGCGTATATGCATGTTGTATAATAGTTAGGGTGCATATATGTGGAAAAATGTTGTTTTTATCTCTGGGATTTGAAAAAAGGGACTTCAAGTTTGCATAGGGAAATTGAAAAAGGCCTTCCGAGCAGATTTACATAGGGTGAGGCAAATCTTGCTATAACACCAAAGGATAGAACCGTTTTCTAAGTGCAGAAATAAAATCATGCTATGATGGAAAAATCTTACGAACTTGCTGAGTTCCATGTTGCATTTTACTTTGCCTTCAGATGAGAGCCATGCCTTCAAGACGAAGCGATGACAATCTGATTTTGGTTTCCTCATATTGATTTGCTACACATTAAAATATAACTCCATCTATCTAACCTAGTTATCAAGTTTCTCAACATTAACTTTGCCATCATACATGGGAAAAACAAATTTTACATCAAGTTTAAGTAATGGCATATTAGGCTTATGTTTATGAGACTGTTTTCTTGAAGAACTAGTATATGAAATTGTACTTGAAGAAGAATAAGATGATGGATATGGAGAAGGTGAAGGAGGATATTGTGGAGTGTCCTCTCCTTCTTCACTTTTGGATTGCTTTGAAGATTCCCTTTGAACCGATCTCTTCCATTCCAAGTAATCATCATACAACACTTTTACCATCTCTGAAATGGCAAATAAATTTCTTTGAAACTCTTTTTCATTTTGAGAAAGTCCTTCTTCCAATGCCATCCTCTCACTTTGGGATGTCCTCTTTCTTGATCCAATATCTTGATCTCCTTCTACAATCTCTCTTTCTCCATGACTTAGCTTTTCCCTGGTAATCATGCAAACTCAAAAAACCAATTTTCAACCTTCTCTGACATCACTTGATCCAAAATTGATCTATTAAAGACTATGTTTAAGTTTATGCATGAGTTAATTTACCATTTAGGAATTAAGAGAAGAAGCTTAATGAAAGAAGTTGCAGCCATATAAGAAGTAAAAACAACAAAACCATAACACCAAAATTGATAACGAAGTTTGACACAATTTTTCCTATGTCTCAGGGCCTTTGTCTCAGTGGGGAAGGCTTCTTATTAATCTTCAATGATTTAATAATACAAAAGAAAGTCTTACATAAGAGCTCCTGAAACAACGTTTCAGATCTACAACTTCTAGAAAGAAACATACATCACCATTGGCTGGAACAGGTAATTTTGAGACTTTTGAGTATGAACTCGGCTATGCTCAGCTCGACATCTTAGGATCTGGAGGCACTTTTCTATTCAGATACTCAGATGAAAAAAAAAAATCCATATTTGAAATCCCCTCGAATTTATGCAACGTTTGAGTATAAATTAGACCTGCTTCTGAACAGGCCATCAGGACCTCCCCTTGGCATGAATCCCAATGATGCATCCTGTCAAATCTGTACAGTATCAAACTACGTGCCAAAAAAACACAATTTACTCGATTTTCATGTCCGACTAAATAAGCTAGACTCTACTAAATTTAGCGATAGTTAGACAAAATTAGCGACAGTTTGCCAGATTTAGTGAGATTTCAACAGATTTGGAGGATTCCTGCCAGATTTGGTGGAACCTCCAAACTTCTTTGAACTTCCAGAAGGTGCCACATGGCACCTCTTGATTGGGCCATGTGTCATCTTGTCATTGGCCCGAGCCACACCACCCTACACATTCAGCTACGACGTGTCATCCATATGACCATGTCAGCTTGCCCAGTCAAATGCCATGTGTCATCTGTATAGCCACGTCAGCCAACTAAAACCTTCCACATGTCATCCGTACTGTGCCATGTCATCATCCGTATAGTGCCATGTCAACATTAGTATAGTTCCACATCAACATCTGTACAACCAAATGTCATCCTGCCACATCAACATCTGTACTACCACATGTCACTTCCATATAGTGCCACATGTCACTTCCATATAGTGCCACGTGTCACTTCCTTACAGTGCCACATGTCACTTTTGTACCATGCAAACTCATCCTGAAAAAGCCAAATTTGACTGACACATGTCAGCTCCTGGTGCTGCCACGTCAGGATGTTAATGTCATCATGATGTCATGATGATTCCATCTACCACGTCACTTCTGACGTCATCAAGCGTACTATTGACGTCATAAGTTGACTTTGACGTTTTTTTCCTGTTCGGGAAAAGTTCAAAATGAGATAACCTTCGCATATAGTTTCCATTTTCGAAAAAAAATATATGGAAGGAATGAGCATGATGAGGCCTATGCAATGGCATTGTTTTTGTCCTATTCTGAGAACTGTTAAATTTTGGCCTTCTTGGATCCATTTGGATCATGGTTGCTCTTGTACTTGGATATGGTATATGTTGTTTAGTTGGCTGAGTGAGAAAGACTCTTATGTATGGTACAACATTGATATGGTTCTTATAGTTCACATCTTTGAGTTTCTTGTACATGGTTGAGGGTTATTCATGTTGTATGGTGACATATGCATGAGGTAAATTCATAGGGTCTTTTAGATACTTCATTGATGATATGGTACATATATGCATATGGTTGATGGTATGGTATATGGCATAGGTTGTACATGGTTGATGCTCTAGTTCATGATTCACTGTTCATTTTTTATGTATATTTTGGTTCATGATTGATGCATGAGATAATACGTATATTGGTATATACTTGATGCATGGTATGGTACAAGTTTAGTTGGTTGATGACCATATATAGGTGGATGTGACAGTGGGAGAGACAATGACAGAGACCTAGTGATAGTGACAATGGCAGAGTTTGTGCTAATGACAATTGGTTTACATTTATATTACAGGGTGGTTGGACGAGGCAAGGATAGGTGGTTGTAGCCACCTTCCGGTTGGAGCCGAAGAACTAAGGGGGTTGTAGCCTCCTTCTTTTTGGAGCTATAGAATTCAGAGAGTTGGATTTTCCTTCAGGTAGGATCCTAAGAACAGGGGGTTGGAGCCTCCTCCCAATTGTTGCTGGAGAATTGGAAGTTGGTTCTTCCAATGAATGTATTCTTTTGACATATAAGAAAAACATTCCATGGTTTCTCCTATTTGGGTTTCCACGTAAATTATGTTGTGTTTTGTATCTATTGTGATGTGATGTTGTTTATGATTATACTTCTGATTATATATCGAATACTAATGATAAACTGTTGAATATTGTTGAAGAATAAACTGTGGTTAAAAGTATTATTATTGCTCATTACTGATTCACCCCCCTCTCAGTAATCTAACAATTGGTATTAGAGCAGGTCCTTCAAGAAGAAATCTAAACACTGGAAGGAGATCATGGAACATGCTAGGATTAATGTACCATAGTTTGATGGTGAAAACTATGCATTATGGAGCAGAAGAATGAAAACCTATATTCAAGAACAAGGATTCGATGTTTGGTGATTAGTAGTAGATTGATACAAAGCACCTGCCACTCCCCCGATAGATAGAGATGGAAAGAAGATTGAAGAAAATGTTTCAATGGATAGAAATTCTATCAATAAGGGTGTGACTCAAGCGATACATACCAAAATTAAGTATTGTGATTCCGAAAAATAAATGTGGGATAAACTAAAGACTATCTATGAAGGAGGTACAAAAGTTAAGGAAGCCAAACTTCATATTTTCAGAGGCAAGTTTGAAGAATTGAATATGAATGAAGATGAAAACATAGCAACCTACTTTCTATGAGTCGATGAAATATTAAATGGTATCAAAGGTTATGGAGACTATATACATGAACATGTTGTTGTGAAAAAGGCATGAAGATATATACCAAGGAGATTTGATTAAAAACATTCATCTCTACAAGAAAGAGTGGACCTAGATACAATAACCATGGATGCGTTGGATGGGATAATCATAGCTTATGGGATGAGGAAATAAGGAAGCAACATTCAAGGAATCCAAGAAGATGAAGAAGAAATATAAATAGAAGAAAAAGTAAAATTCTAGCTGCAACGATGATTCAGAGGAAGATGAAGAAGTGGCTAACTTTGTCAGAAGGTTGAAAACGGGAACCAGAAAATACAAAGGTGACATTCCATTGATTTGTTTTAATTGTGATGGTGTTGGTCATTTTTCCAATAAATGTCCTTATAAGAAAAATAAAAGAAATGAAGAAGAATATGACTGTAAAAAGAAAAAGAAAATTCAAAAGTGTAGAAGAAATAAAAAGAAGATTTTCAAGAAAATCATTTGCACCGAGGAAGACAGTTCCTCATAAGATGAAGATGAAGCCAACGAAAGTGGTACAGAAAGGGTATTGTTATCGCACAATTTGTAGTTAGGATAATGGATTGAAGAAACGGGGTCAAACTAGCATAATTGAACCAATCCCACCCACTGTCACCTCGATGGGAAGGTTCTTTCTATTTAGGGAGTTAAGGCCCAGGGGAGACGTCCCCGATGACCTGGGGTTTTGAGAAGGAAAATGGTTTAACAAGGCTAAGTGATAATAATCCCCCTCACAAGTCACCACCTGATCAGAAATTCTAGCTTATAGACAATAAAGATAACCAAAAGTAATAACCAAGAAGAGTACCTACCTGAGACAAAGAAACAAGAAAATACACATGCAATCTTGCCTGCTGGTTAGTACTTCATATAATCAATGAATTTTTTGATAATGAGCAATTGAGAGATAGTGTTGACGAAATAAATCAATGTTTGTACAATATCAATGATTACAATATCACTTCTCAATACATGCTAAAGAAACTTGGTATTCAATGTAACAAGATCAACACTTCATAAACAATGCCTTAACCAACCATTCAATTGCTCTAAAGTAAAACGAAAGCTACAAAAAGGTGTTTTATAGCACAAGAAGGAGATGACAGTGCTAGGGTTAATAGAAATCAGTCTAAGCTAGGGTTAGTAAGGGTTAAAGGTTGTTCAAAGTATTTGGCTGTTTGTGTGATCATATTACTCAATGCAAGAGGCCTTAGACCAATGCATTACTAGGGTATATTGAGTCAAAGAGAGGACGTAAAAGCTGAAGGACTAAGTGATGATAGTGAAACTAAAGACAAGAGAGTTAAACTTTGAGGTGTTGCTATGGCAAGGCCTCAAATATGAAAACCTAGGGGAGAGAGGCTCTTTTTGGTGTAGAAACCCTAAGCCTAAGTGCTCTCTCCTCCTTCTTTAGCTCAATGAAAAAAAACATCTAGCTTGAGTAATAATTGACCTAAGACAAGAGAGTTAGCAAGTGATGTGTTGCTATAACAAGGCTTCACTAGGTAAACCCTAGGGAAAAATGACTCACCAGGTGTAGAAGACCTAGGCCTTGGTGCTTTTTTCTCCTTCTTAACTCAACAAGGAAAAAATGGCTAGGCTAGAAGGAAGGATACAATGTTGCAATGGAAAATATCTATCTTCATGCAAATCAAATGGCTAAAAACGTTGATGGGGACATGAGACAAGGACATTGACTAGTGATTGTCACCTAGGGTTTGAGTCAGCAAAATATAATAACATATGCAAGTAAGTGAAACTAAAACCATTCGGTTAAGAAGTGTTTTCAGAAATTCACTTACATAAACCAAGAAACCATGTAGAAAAACCCTAGTTGTAACACCTTCCACCAAGAGAAATGCCAAAAATGCCAAGTAAAATCTTCCTTCAATAAGTGCGCCTCAATATTTCAGCCAATAACCCTAAGAAGGGAACAAATTTTAGACCTCACTAATGAGTGAGTGAGAGATCATGAAAATATGAAGGCAAAAACCCTCAATATATAGTATACCAATGACCTAAATTACATTTTAGGTCATTAAAAGGCCGACAAGGCCAAAATATCAAAATCATATTGTTTTACATTAAATACTTAAATTAAAACCCTAATCAAGCAATAGAGAGATGTCATCCCCTTTCTAGGGTGACGTTATCCCCTTCTAAGGAAAATGCAACCTCTTGGAGCAAAATGTTAGCCCTCCTTGGGCTTCTCCAAGTTGCCACACATGCCAAAACTGCCATAGTTGCCTCCCAAAATGTCCATACTACTGGGTGATGTCATGGGAATCCTGGGAGATGTCTTGGGCCTTCCAAGGCCAACGTTCCTTTGGAGAGGGCTTAACCCCCCTAGGTATAGGTCTACTCAACTGCCTCTGGTGGATTCTTCTTCTCTTCCCTAGTACAAATGATTTTCTCTGTACCTACCCCTTGCTGGGGTCTCAACATCGATCAGGTGGGTTCTTTAGCCCCATGGAGGTCCAAACTGATAATATTCCCATCTGTACCTCTCCAACGTAGTACCTGTATGTTGGTCATGATCCTGCACATCAAAAACTACTCCCTCTAGGGCACATAAGTCATAGGGATCATAGCAATGCCAATCACATATCATCATCAACATTATTTAACATGTGCATAAAACCCCTTTAGTCCAGTCTAGTGCTCAAAAACATTATACAAGTCTGCAATGCAAGTTTGGAGGAAGTGACAGAACATCCTATTGGGCTAATGTCTATTGGAAGAGGGATGTTTCTAGAAAGTATCTAATCCAAGTCATGTAAGTGGGTGAGATGGATGGCGATGCCTGGGAAAAAGGTGCAGTGATAACATGGATGACTTACCGGTGGGTGGCTCTATGGAGGGTGAGTTACACCTGTCATGGCTACAATGTTTCCAAGCCCATTCATGCCTTTTATCTTCATTCTTTTTCTTCCAAGATACTAGTAAAAGGACACTACCCTAGATTGGTGACCAATGGTGGCAATGTTAGCCACAAGAATTTCATGGAAATGAGAAGGTTGGTTCATGATGAGACCCCCTTTCTCTTGGTTATGCCACCAAGAGCCACTACCTTAACGTGGTGACCGGATGTTGGTAGTGTCATACCGTTAGATGCTCATGGACCTAATAGGTTGGCTCATGAGAAGACCCCCTATCCTATAACCAGGTCTTGTCTTTATTGATTTTTTCTTTCAAGGAGTTAGTCAAGGGACACTACCCTGGCTTGGTGATGAAAGGCGACAATGTTACGCACAAGTACTTTCACAGAAATGAGAAGTATGGATCGTGATGAGACCCCCTTTCTCTTGGCCATGCAACCAAGAGCCACTACCCTGGTGTGGTAAACAACTACTAGTAGTGTCATACCATTATGAACCCATGGACCTAATAGGCTGGTTCGTGATGAGACCCCCTATCCCTCAACTAGGCCTTGATTTATTTTTTACAGGTCCCTGTATTTCTTGATGAGAAGAGTTTTATTTATTTCTCGGGGATCCATGGGCGAAGCATCTCGAGGTTTTATTCTTAGTCTTTAATTTTCAGTTTCTTTTACCCCCCAGGCCTTTATCCCATTCTTCCCATGAGGTAAGGTACAACCCCTAAATGATTGGCTAACCCTATGCCCAGACCAATCTAACAGGATGGGTGAGCAGGAAATAAGATGGAAAGTGGTATGTATGATGAGAATGGATGATGGATTTTCATATATCCCCCCAGTGGCAACTCAATACCAATGGACACAAGCTTGCTAGGGAATCCTATCATTCCCTTCAGACATGGTCAAGTGGACAAGCATAATATCCAAGCACCCACTAGAAACAAAGGAATCAAATGCACATATTTAAAGGTTTTGAGGATCAAAGTGACACATACAATGATACCTAGACTCATTACCTCATGGAGAAAGAACCATCTCAGATGCAGGACCAAGTCAAGGGTGATGGATGTTGCTGCTACTGCTGACAAAGTGGAGGTGCTGAAAGGGAGAAAATATGGGCCCTCCAGGGCCATGCTCAAGTTGATCTAGCTCTTGGTACTCCATGTTTAGGACCTATGGGCCTCAAGACATAATCTCCTAGTTTTCCCTAAAATTGGGGGATAACATCTGGCTCCAACTCGAGGACATGTGCTCACCGTAGAGCGCATGAGAACCTTAACATCTTTGGCATGACCTGTAACCTGCTTGATCTCAATAGAAAACATCAGTAACCGTTTGGGGTGGTGATACCACCCCAACATA